>JAHBCN010002350.1:0-93264 GCA_019359885.1 Listronotus oregonensis
TAGTTTTTTAAATTTTTTAATATTTTTTACAATAAACATTTCATCCTTAATTTATATTTTTTTCTTAAAGAATTAAAAAATAAAAATAATAATGTCATTTATATATTTATTATACTATTATTTTACCATTAAACGTAGTTTTTAATGGCCTATTTTACTCATAATACATGTAAAAACAGTATGATCATTATTATTATTCATCTTATTTCATATAATCATGTAGTTCATAAAATAGTCAGCAGATTTCATGTATTGAAAAGAAGTTCTATATTTTTGTGCTCGCGCGGAAGAAAATTTTTTACTGTCTGCCAGGTCAAAGGAACCGGCAAATTCTGCCGTAAAAATATATGCTTTTAATACTGCCAAGAGTAACATATATATAAATTTTGAATTTCTTAAAATACTTTTCAATATTTTTTTAGTTTTGGAAAGTTCTGCGACAAAGTAATAACCTCCAAGGTCTGCCATTTTTGTTTTTAAGTACCCATATAATATATTTTGACATACTAAAACGGCAGCTTTCTTAAAATTATTTTTTAGTTTGCCAAATTTTTAGCATCTGTCACACCAAACCAACCGCGACTGGGCTTAACTAACATCCATCTTATGGACTGTAGGTATAACGGACTAACGGGGGAAATTTGAGGCTTGTTTAAAACTGGTCATCAGATATTCAGATGTTTACGGCTCTTAAACTATATTATTATACGTTAAATTTAATAGCAAAGCCCGTACCATTTTCTAAAAACGATGAAATAGAATATAAAAAAACAAAATCTATACAAAAGTTAGCTTTTTCGTGTTTTTCATGTGAAATAACCTATAAATAAATTAATGTTTAAAAAAACAAAAAAACACCCCTTTTATAGCAACCTGAACTAAAAACTAGAAAATAATTCAATTATAGAAAAAAAGCGTGGGGTGCCTAATATTAAATATTACAATCATTTTATTGGTAGCCATAGCGGATACTATAAATACAGCGGGTTCTTGAATCAGTCAGTGGGAGTATGGGGTTAGGTTGGCGCTCCATAGTCTGCCGCCTGCAAACGGTGTTTTTCTCCTGACAGGCTTTAAATCATAGCGAATCAGGTTTTTTTCTCTAAATTTTTTATTTGTTTCTTTTATTATAATCAAGACTTTAGTAAATTCATTTGACAATTTTAATTCAATAAGGGGTTTATTCTTTTTTTTTTGTAACATTTCTTTAACGGTCGAAATAACCGATAATCTGTTTGATTTAATTGTTTGTTATTTATTAATTATTGGGTTTTTGTAAAAAAAGGGAAGTTTAACGTAAGGGTAACAATTGAATTTTAGCCAAGTTTTGTTTGTTGGGGGTTTTATTGTTTTCTTATTCTGCAGGAAGCAGAATATAGCGCAACGGAGTTGCATTGCCAGTTAGGCGTACGGCTAGTGCAAATGTTTTAGGCTCCATCGTAAAGCCTCTTTTTTTGCACAGATTGTCATTTATTAAGTGACACAACCACCAATGATATATCTCAATTCCAAACGGGGTTAACCCTGGTAAATACTAGAAATGATGAGCAACCCGCACCGGGGTGCGAATTTCCCCTATCTGAGATTTATGGGCCAAATACCCTTATAGCTGATAGTACCACGACTTCTGTGGGCAGAAACATACAGGCTAAGGGTCCCTTAGGACAAATAACATCCACGCAACCGGAGTGTAAAAAGGTAAGGGGTGATAACACCCCGCCTTGTGCGCAACCGGCTGTGGGCGCCAATTTATGCCTCGAAAATTATACGGAGAACAGTGATTACCACGGCTCAACAGCCGCTGACTTCAGTATGAGTAAACCTAAAGGGCTGATCAAGCCCCTGGAAGTACCCACGGGGTTGGTACCACCCGGTACGCCCCTCCAACAACCTAGGGAAAACCTTTATAATAAAAAGAAAATAATTATACATCAAGTAGACATTATTAAACCGGCGAAACCAAACCTTCAAGTGTGGCGTGGTCCGGGGGCTCTCTGGAAGGCCACCTTTCCCGGCACGCCCTCTTATTATACCCCGATTTTGAGCTACCAGACATAATGCCCAGAACGCGTTAAAACCCTCGACCAGGTAGGGAGGAACGCGATGCACGACGTAAGTGCATGGCGTTTCTCCGTGGGAAGAGAGGCCCCTTTAATGTTAAACATTGCTGAGCTTAACACTTCGTAACAAAGCCAGGTGCGGGAAGCTCTCTGGCCCTTGCACCGTGCGCCCATGCACCCGCCCGAGACCACTTTAGAGACGCACCACGCTTTTTTTACTAAACTTAATTATTTTCTTCTTTTTTAGTTTGTTTTGCTTTTAAAAGCGTGTTTTTTTAGGTTTTAAATTAAAATTTTTATTTTTTCATTTTTGGTCCCAAAAACATTAAATGGGTTGTATTGTCATTTTGAGAAAGTGTTCTTTTATTTTTTTTAATTCTGATGATTCTAGTCAGGATATAAGAGCGAACTTGTAAAATAATTGTATTGTCATCGTGGTCGTGGTCAAAAAATAATTGTTTATAATATGTTCAAAAAGGCTAAAGGCGGACGCTATTCGACGAGTAGTCTTTTCAAAAACGCAGTTTAAATATTTTGCAGTGATATTTAAGAAGACTGTGTATTAACTGCAACTGTTTAATTTAAATTTAGAAAATGGATAACTTTAAATTTTGTTATACAACTTGTACATCTTTCATTTTCATATTAATTTGGCAAAAAGAGTGAAAAACCTCTGAACATTGCGCTGAAACGCACTCAGCGCTTTTGGAGCAGCATAATGGGGGGGCGCAGAAATCATTAAAAAGTAGATATTTCTTACATTTTTATTACCAAAATCGTTTTTAAATGAAGTATTTATTGCGCTGGTTTTTTTCGGCGTTTAAAAATAGTCTAAAAGCTTAACTCTGCATTGCAATTTACCGAGCTTGCACATTTCATCAATAACAAGCTTTAATGGGCTTGTGAATGGCAGCCCTGGTGCGGTACATTTCCCCCTTTCCCTCTTCCCAGCTTACTTTGACCTCCTTACTGCTCTGCTTCAAGAGTAAAATCGCGCGTTCAGGGAAAAGTTCTAACACGAAACCGTTTTTTGCACTTTTTGTCACATTCGTATGAATATCAAAGATATACAGGTTGCAGAATAAAATTTAAACTTTCATAATACTTTTACTAAATTTAAATCGTACAAGTATAGTTAATACGCTAGGTCGTCCAAAATAGCACCACTCAAATTATTTTTATAAGATGCAATTTCAAAAAAAAAATCTACCTGTCAGACAGCGTCCCCTTTAGTCCTTTTAAATAACATGTGCCGTAAAATTCATGTAAAAACCCAATGGAACTTAGTAATTAGGCTCCATGAAAGCCTTCGTGAAATGCAAAACTTTTTCCTTTTTATTGTTGTCTGTTGGTAAATGTTTCTCTAGACTCTATGTTGCGACGTTAAATTAACTAGGACAATATAATACTTGCTAACTGTCTTCAAAATTTTGCAAATTTTTGGATACAGATGATATATGTTAAGTATTTGAAACAATTTATCTGAAACATCAGTACACGTTAAGTAAAACTTGTAACCAAATAGTCTAGTCGAGAAGTGTCTTGCCTGCGAAAAATAGTAAGAAGGCTTCAAAAAATATGAGCGAAAGCTCATTCGACGCTGCATGCAAATCTGAGAAAAGCGTTTTGAGGATTTTTTTCCAATAAAAATTGCAATTGCTATTAATAAAAAATGAATTAAAAAATTTTTGATTTTTGATGATAACTCAAAAACCAAAAGAGATAGCGGAAATTGCAAAAAAGATCCTCGAAGAGAAGGAAATTTTCGGGGGTAATATCCCTAGTGCATTTAATTTTTCCGGAAAAATTCGGAAAAACGAGTTTCTAAATAATTTGTTTTAACAAATAGCATAAGCGAGAGTGTTTTTAAAAATCCGAATCGAAGACGAGAATTGTTCCACTTTCGCGAATGCTATTTGTTAAAACAGATTACTTAGAAACGAGTGTTCCAATTTTTCCACAGGAAAAATTAGATGGACGAGGGATATTTGGTAAGATTATTTCCTGAGTTAAATAAACATTTTATTTTAATACAATATTTTTATTATTAAAACAATAAGAACAATAATTAATAAGAACAATATAACTTTCAACCTAGGAAAGATAATTACTTCAAACTCATTTTAAATTACAATTTATATAAAAATTACAATTATTGTAGGTTACAGGAGTATTGTTAGCCATATCGGTTAAATTGTTTTTAATTATGTTTCTAGTAGCACTATTTTCTATGTTGCTGTGTGCGATTGATGGTGTTGGCTCGAAGAAGTGTCTATTTTCTGTCTTTTCAAGGAAGCCTTGAAGCTTGTAGATGGTACATTATTTTGGACGGTTCTTAAGGCAGTGATGATATTTGAATGATGTTGACTGTCCATTTGTAGATACGGTTGGATAGACGCAGCTTTAGAATGCCCTGTGATTTTGATGAGTTGCTGCTCGCCTGCACTGGCCTTTGCCAGATTAGTAACAGCAGTTGATCGCATAGAATGGTTAGATATTTTAACTTCTGTCGTGTTTATACTTGTTTTTTGGGCTGCGTCTTTTGTCCATTTTAACAGTTCATTTCTTCCAACAGAAATGTGTTTAAACCATCCAGATTGGATTGCCATGCTGAATTTGGTGTTAAAAACAATCTATTTGTTGTTATTTTAGACGTTCGTTTGTTTAACAGGGATTTGTACAAACGTACCGGACAAAACTCAGGGTTTTTTGTATTAGGAACAAGCCACTTGCTATCGCACAGATTTTTTGCACCACCTTGTGCAGTTTTGCTGAAGGCTGTGTTATACTCGATCCTTCCTCAAACAAGGGATATATAATTTGACTTAAATATCAAAATATATTTTGTAGTGTGATTTTAAAGTAGATGTATATAACTTTTATTTTTTTTGGAAAAGCAAAAGGAATTTTAGTGGTTATATATCGTTTTTGATTTTTTGATTTTTTTTTACAAAAATAGTACAGCTAGCAAATTTTAGATGCTAAAAAAGTGGCAAAACGTGATTTATACAAGGTATTGCAAAAAAGACATTAAAAAATTGCGAAAACAGATTTTACGCCAAGATAAAAAGTATGCGCACATATATTTTTTTTTGATATAAGCGTTTTTTCTGCCAAGTTACAATAAACATTTACAAATTTTGTTGCAAAATTAAAAAGCAATATCTTACATGTTTTGATTCCATAATTATCAATTTCTTCTTTAAAATGTTCTGTTAAGCAACGAGCCGCTTCTCCGCCCCTCCAAGCAAGGTCAACTGCTGCAATAAAGTAAAATTTACGGTGCAACCCGGTTGGGGTTGTCTCATCCCATAAGGACACCATCTTGTAGTAGTCGTCCATATTTAAAGAAGCTGAACTTGTTTTCCTTTTTCTTCATGTTTCTGGAGACTTCTCCTTTTCGCATTTCAAACGTCTCTAGCTAGCTTAAAGGTAATGTCGTGGAATGGGTCGAACACGATATTAAATTCTTGAAAATATTTTCCTGCAGTTTTTTGGCAACGATGTTCCACATTACTTTTTCACACAGTAGTCTTTTCCATTAGCTTTACGCATGTTCCATGCCCAGTCCTTGAGGTTTAAATTTAGCTCGCCTGTAGTTGTTGTCTGGAATAATTAGTAATTTTTGCTTGGCAAAATTCCATAAATTGCTTTCAGATCGATGTGTGAGTTTTCTGAGTATTTAGTGGAACACTATTTTCAACAGCCGCATTAATTTTACTTTTGGAAACATTTCCAAACCTATTTATTTTGAGTTTCAGTTGAAATAGTATATTACACAACAAGTGTGGAAAGTGGGAAATTTACTTTCTAACGAGTTGTGTACACTATTTTTCCTACGACCACAAAATATTGACTCCAATTTTATTTTTTTTATGTTGCAAATCTATTTACTCGTGGAATAGTATTTTTCTCTCTAGAGAGGAAAATATTATTTTAAAAATAAATGACATAATTGGTGTCAGTTATTTTCCTCTCTAGAGGGGAAAATGTTTTCCTCTCTAGAGAGGAAAATTAAAATCAGTATGCCTGTAAAATATGCATGTTTCCGAAGCAGTAGAGAGTGCGAATATGTTCATTTTCCTAAGTGGTCGTAGGAAATAGTATATTACACAACAAGTGTGGAAAGTGAAAGTTTGCAAAAATCACACGAGTGTGGAAAATTCACTTTCTAACGAGTTGTGTACACTATTTTTCCTACGACCACAAAATATTGACTTAAATTTTATTTTTTTTATGTTGCAATCTATTTACTCGTGGAACACATTTTCCTCTCTAGAGAGAAAAGTATTTTCCTCTTTATTCCTCATAGTTGGTTGTCAATTATTTTCCTCTCTAGAGGGAAAATGTTTTCCTCTCTAGAGAGGAAAATGAAAATAAGTATGCGTGTGAAATATGCATGTTTCTGAAGCAGTAGAGAGTGCGAATATGTTCATTTTCCTACGTGGTCGTAGGAAAAATTAATAAATTCGTAAGCCTCGTTTGTGATCTTTGTTGTTGGTAACGGTACATAGAAAAACAGCATAGAAACCATCAAGTTTGTTTTTACAAGACAACTTTTCAAACTTGCATGAAATTTTTTCGATTTTTTTTCCGGAAAAACTGCTGACAGCTAAGTTGACAGTTGTTAAGTAATTTTTTCACTTAAAATTTATATTTGACATACCAATTCTTGTTAGCGATTGGTCAAAATTAATAGGAAAGAAATAATCGATAAAAATGTCCCACCTCCCGGAGTTCCGTTATTTATAATTTTAATTTAACGCTGAAAATGGGTCTCCACGCGACATTTTTGGTTTCGCGCTCGGCATCAAAACCGAGTACGTCACACTAAAAATATTTTTTAAGGGTATTAAATAGAAGTAAACAAATTTTAAAAAAGTATGGTGCATTTAAAATACTTAAAAGAATTTATTTCCGTTAAAAAACTAACTTAAAGTTAGTTTTTCAACAAGTTAGACAATTGTCAATTAACAAAATTGTTTTGAACTTTCGTCTTCATTGTACATTAAAAAAATGTCGTTGTAACCTAAAAAAAAAAAATAAATATATTTTGTGACGTACTCGGTTTGACGCAAACGCGCAAATTAAAATTATAAATAATGGAGATGTAACTCCGGGAGTTATGACTTTTGTATCGGAAATTTCCTTCCCTTAAGGGATCTTTTTTTGCAATTTTCGCTATTTCTTATGTTTTTTGAGTTATTATCAAAAATTAAAATGGCCTTTTTTAATTCGTTTCTTTATAATTGCAATTGCAATTTTTATTGACAGAAAAAATCCTCAAAACGCCTTTCTCAGATTTGCTCATATTTTTCAAAGTCTTATAACTATTTTTCGTATTAAAAATACTTTTGGACTAGACTATAACTTAATGCGGTTGAAGTTAACTTTGACGAAGGTTGACGCCAAAACCCAAAATTGTATTTGTTAAACGGTAAAGAAAATCTGTTTTTTCCTGGATCAAATGCTACATATTGTTTTATTTCGTACCCTGCTTAAAACGAAAAAGAACGTTTTTTTTTTAATATCACATGTAATGCCAGTTGACATCCAACGTAAATTCATGGTTAGTATCGCCCTTAGCCAAAAATTTAGAAAAAAAAGGTGGAAACAAGGATGCCAAAATATAAGATTACTTTTTCAGCAACGTTTCGATCCTAATTCCGGATCTTTTTTAAGCTTTTTAATGCCCCGCTATAAATGGTGTTATGGTGGGTATTCCACAGTACTGCAAAAAAACAGAACCTATCAAGAAGTCCGCATTGTATGGATTTTTAAATTTTTTAATTTAAATAAAAATTTGTGGTTTAAATTTAAAAACATTATACAGACTCTCTCGCTTAAATGATACCTGGTATCTGTCAAAATTGTGTTACTAATGCAATTTTATGTCCATATACGAAGTCTGAGCTACCTAAAATAATCATTTTATTACTATTTTTAACAAATTAAAAAACTTTAGGTATTTACTTTTATTAACCCATATTAATGTATTTGTTAGAAATACACTTATATCCATTAATTTTTTTGCTAACTTAGCAACCTGCTTTTTTTTTTGGAAATATCAAAATTAAGACTGGAATCATGGACTGAAAGCTAAACATACACCAATAGGCCAGTGACCAGTTTCCTTCCGGATTTTTTCAAACAGCACCGATTTGCATGAAAATTTGGATTAAGATTTTACTTACCCTCTAATTCAAAGTTGTCATCGTGCCGAGGGGTGCTTTTTCCCTGGGGGTGCTACCTCTTCTCGGGGCTGGAAATTTTTTTTATCAAAAATAAGTTTAAAAATGGATAGATTGACTAATTCTATGCAACTTTTGTTCCATAAAGTTTTTTCCGAAGGGCATTACTTTTCGAGTTATTCGCAATTGGAAATGTCAATGTTTTAACCAAAAAAACCACGTTTTCAGACGGTTTTTCGCAAATAACTTGAAAAGTAAGCATTTTATCGAAAAAATTATTCTAACCAAAAATGTAGCTAATAAAAAAACAACAAAAATTGTGGGCTTATTATGCTCATAGACCCAATACAAACGGAGTTATAGCCAGTTGAAGGTTGGTTCTTATTCGTCAAATGCCAACATTAAAAGTTGCTCATGAAACCTTTTTTAAAGTACTTAAAAAAACCTTTATTTTTGTTTTTCTGTAAAAGTCTCTAGCACTAAAATTACGCGAGTTATGGCCAAAATAAAGTTGATCTCTATTTTTTTTTTGGATGAAAAATGTAAAAATCACCCCCTAATTACCAACTTAAAATAATCTTTGTCACTTTACAATTCACTTTATTCATGTATTTGTAATATGCTCAAAAAGTTTAACCAGTTTAAAGTGCATTTTTTTTAAATTAAGCTTAAAGTGAAAGAGACATTTTTGTATGTTGGAAAAAATAGCCTTTTCTTCAAAATACGTAAAATTTTGTAGAGTACAAAATTGTAGGTTTTCCTTTACCAAAATTTTTTGTTTTTTTTTGTTTACGTATCATTAAAGATTTTTGAGTTATTTTGAAGAAAAGCTATTTTTTTCAAAATTACAAAAATGTCTCTTTCATTTTAAGCTCAATTTTTTTTTAAAGATGCACTTTAAACCGGTCAAACTTTCTGAGCATAATACAAATACATTAATAAAGTAAATTGTAAAGTACCAACATTACTTTTAAATGGGGTGGTAATAAGGGGATGATTTTCACATTTTTTTCATCCAAAAAAATAGAGACCAACTTTATTTTGGCCATAACTCGCTTAATTTTAGTGCTAGAGACTTTTATAAAAAAAAAACAAAAAGTTTTTTTAAGTACTTTAAAAAAGGTTTTATAAGCTTTTACCGAAAATGTATTGTTTTTTGGTTATATATCGTCGAAACTTTCAACTTTCAATGTTGGCATTCGACGAGTAAGAACCAACCTTCAACAGGCTATAACTTCGTTTGTATTGGGTCTATGGACATCATAAGCCCACCATTCCTGTTGTTTTTTATAAGCTACATTTTTGTAAGAATGATATTCTCGATAAAATGCTTACTTTTCGAGTTATTTGCAAAAAACCGTTTAAAAACGTGGTGTTTTTGGTTGAAAAATTGACATTTTCAATTGCGAATAACTCGAAAAGTAATACCTTTAAAAAAGCTTTATAGAACAAAATTTACTTAGAGTTAGTCAAACTATCCATTTACGAACTTATTTTGATAAATAAAATTTCTACCCCCGAGACGGGGTGGCATTCACCACCAGAAAAAAAGCACATCTCGGCACAGTAACAATTTTGAATTAAGTAGAAGCTAAATCGAAATTTTCCTGCAAATCGGTGCTATTTGGGAAAATCCGGAGCTTTTTCTGTTCATTGACTGGCCTAGAACATGTACTTTTTTTAAATAGGTTGTGATACAAATTCCCTAAGTCAAAACCTGATTGTATCGCCTAAATTTGTATAGGCCCAATGTCATAAAATGTAATCCAGGGCGTTTCCAATTCATTTCAGTTTATTAATATGTATGAAGCATCGAATTGGGGACAAAGGGATAACCTTCGAATATCCCAAATTTGGTGCTAATTGCAAAAGGAAAACGGTCCACACATTAAAACCTCTTTGTTTATCCCTAAGTTTCGTTGGCTTTTAAGTGACCCAATTTGTGTTCCTAAAGGATACGACAAATGTCGTTTAGATTTGATCCAGAAATAAAATGACTATAGTAACCTAAACCGCACAAAGACAACTAAAGAAAAACATAATATTTTTAAACGATCCTTTATTTATGAGTATTAAGCATTTATATATAGTTATAAGTTAATAGCCCTCAAAAATGCATAATTTTTTATTAATAAACGATTTTGTAAAAACTAAATACACACAAAACATTATTTTGGTTTGTATCTTTTTACTTAACATAACCATCTCAACATGTAAATTTCAACATTGACATTTATCAGGTAGGTTGCCTGAAATTAAAGACTCGCGAAAAAAATTTAATGCTACATTTACACCCTTGCCATGGACTGGCAAGCGCCGACAAGCTCCAAGCCTTTACAAACGCTTGGATGCCGTTTACACGCTTGCAAGTGCGTTAGTGAGTTCCAAGCGCTTGCCGCAAACTTCTTTGATTTGTGTTCAAAAACCGACAACTGCGCAGATCGGCGGCAAGCTCTTGCAAGCTCACGCAAGCCAAGCCAAACACCCCGTTCACAGCTTGGGTTCTGTGGATACTTGCCAAGCGTGTAAAAGTAGCCTAAGAAAAATTTTTGATTTTCTAGATTTATTGATAAGATGATCACCGAAAAAATACTGTAACTAACTCGGGAATTAATTGACGATTAATGATCTTAAATGCGCTCTTTGTACTCGCACGTCAAAATGGCCTCGATAATTATTCGCTCTTATTAATACTAATCCTCGTTAAATAACTATTATTGTCTTTTTTATTAAGGTTAAATTAAATACATATCGAAAGAACCAGTTTGTTTAAATTAACAACTTAATAATATTTTTTATCAACAAGATTAACATGATGATGACTATAAAAATTAAATAATATTTTATATTATATTGTATTACTATAGGCTCAGTTGGCCCATGGCTTGGTTGGTATTTTTTTCCAATTATTTCGTCGCCTAGCATCTCGAAGACTCTATTCTTGATAGCAACTTGGTATTAAGCAATTAGTGTGCAAATGTGAGTATGTGTAGGTCATGTCTTATGAAAGGCTTCGCCAAAAAAGTCCAACATTTTTTAGGCAACAATATTAATAAAGACATATTAGAAAACCCTATGACCAATGCATGAATTTTTGGATTAATCAAAATTAAGAAAAAAACATTAAAAAAACAATATTTAAAAATACATGAATTAGGTTATAACAATAAGTTGGATAAAAGTATTTTTCTTATGAAATTATGTAGGTCGTTAGCTCCAAGTTATTTGTGACAGATTTTTTTTTGTCCAAATTTGTATATCTTCCATTTATTACCTTATCAAAAATGTATGAAGTTGGCCAAAATAATAAAATATTTAATTGATTCACATTCTTATTGAACTTTAAATCAACCATTATTAAATTATGATTTTTTCTTTTGCACCAACATTTTTCATTTTTTTATTTGGAGATATTAAAAAAATATTGCTTTCCATATGTTTTTATACACAATACGTAAACACATATTTGTTAAAAAAAAAAATGAACGACCTACTTATCATATTTGATGATTTTGTAAATCATTATAATCCCAAACTATATTGGGTGATTCCTAAGTTGACGCTTTTTTTTAACTCCTTAAAATAAACAATTTTTTAAATAACTTTTTTCAAAATACCAAAAAATAAGGAACATACATTTATTTAGTGTGTCGAATACCGTCCCGTCTTAAATAAGTTGTCAGCCCAAGAAGTCTTTGGGCTGTAGTGCTTGGACACGTTAAACTTGATTTTCCGCAATATTTTTCACATTTTTTTTACTTAAACCGACCTGACTTGCAATCACTCGAGTACTTGGGTCCAGAATAAGCCCGCAAGAGAAACCGTCGCGCGTACAATCTCGAAGCAGCGTTTGCAGATCAACGACACTCTACATAAATAAGGAATATATCCACGTATTCATTGTTTTGGATTGTGCCATTTTTTTGATTTAACAATGAATTAAAATTAAAATTATTTATCGCCTCGTCCGGTTAAAGCGATGCGACTGACTCATACTACGTGATTAACAAGAAAAAAACAAGCGTAAATAAGAAATAAACTATCTTTTTATACCCAGGCCCGCACTAGACACATATTTAAATAAATTATTGTAGCTTTGTTATTTTTGGGTTAAAAAATAAGAAAAGTTGCTTATTTTAACGAGTTCTATACACAGTTAAAAAAAGCCTCAACTTAGGAATCACCCTGTATATATCTGTGTTTATAAAAAATGATAATACTTGGTAGTGCAATACTATTATGAGCACCAATTATTTGATTTTGGCAGTATTAACCAGAACTAAACGAACAGAGCATTAACCACAAAAGAAAATAGAAAGAATTGACGTCATAACATTACTTTCAAATAGTACAAGTCTTATCTTAAGAAGCCATCTAATAAAATATAAATAAACAAGTTAAAAGATAACGCAATAATATGCTTTTGGTGTGGTAAGTAATTAAAATATAGAGATCACCAAAAAATTTTAAAAGTCAACGGATTTCCGAAAAACATACATATATCTAATCAGCAGAAAAACAGAAACGACATATTTTAATAATTGATGTTTAGCAGACCTGGTAGTCACTTCGTAATACCCTTAAATATTAAAATCGCTGGTAGTCAGTTCGTACAGATTTAAATACTAAAATTCTTTATTTTGAGAAACCTTTAACGAATAATTGCGCAAGTTTTATTTCCCTGTATATTTGGAAATTTGTTAATCTAGATATGACATAATAAAAGAACTTAAAAAAAAAGTGTAACGACTTTTCCTTGATCTTACAAATTCGTATTATAAAAATTGGTTTAGCTTATTTAAGACTCTACTCTCCGTTCCATTGTTGTATAAAACGGTCGGATTTTTCGCAAAAGTCAGTTATAATTTAAAAATTTAAATGCTGTTCTGTTGAAGATAGTGACAAAAAGATTAGCAGTTAACAGGATTATACTTGACTGTTATTTGATTATTATTAAAAAGGTAAAAACGACTAATTGTATTTTATATGAGGTGCTTTAAAACAATAGTTAAAACGACAGTATTTTAAAAATACTAGTTTTTAGGATTTAGAGCATAAATATCGTTAAACCCATTAATCTTTTACAGACAACAAAAATGATTTTTTTTAGTTGTAACGCATAAAGTAGGGGTATAAATTAAAAAAATATATGATGGACAAATACAGGGTGTAAGAAGTATGATGCTCACGATTTTAATGAGCGATAGTGGAGCTCAAAACAAGTCAAAAAGTTCATATGATATATGTGTCAAAACTTGACAGATTTTTGTCTAAACGATATCAAAGTTTTTAACTTTGGTAGCAATTATTTCTGAAACGCTTAACAATTGGCAACTTTCGTCTTAATCGCTCATCGGTAGATTCATTTGCTAATAAAAAAAACTACGTTCTAAATGTGTCAGTCTACAAATAAAGAAATAATAATAAAAATAATAATATTTTTTTTCCAGTTAAACATTTAAAAAACAATTGGCAACACCGCTGGAGTCAAATCAGTAGTGAATTGCATTATGTCTAGTCGCTGCGGTATTTTTGTATGTTTGTTATTTTATGCCTTAAAGTTCAAAATAATGTTTTCAAACCAGGAATATGCTGATATGTTAATAATTTACGGCTAATCTAGCAGTTTAAATTTACCGTAAAAGATGTCCACAACGGTACCAAAGAGTTTTGGAAACGGGATGTGTGCAACCGAGAAATCCTGAGAGGTAGGTACATACATAAATATTCAACTGTGGAACAAGAGAAAAGAATTTTGGAAATTGCGGAAGAAAATCCTGGAACTAGTACGAGGTCATTAGGCCGCGAAGTAAACGTATCACATACCACAGTTTACAGCTGTTTTTTTTATAACAAAAGACTTTATTCGTCAAGCAAAATAAAAAAGTGCTGTTTTAATATTTTAATAATTTGTGTTCTTAAAATGGATAGGTATTAAGCTTAATTATGTGTGTGGTAAGTACAATTATTTTTTAATTACAAATAAAATGTAAATAAACATATTTAAAAAAAAGTGTAAACATGTAAAAACTCGCAAAAAACACATTGACATTTGAAACGATGCATGATGAAGTGGGCGCTGTTGCCAAATTTTTAAAACTTTGAAGGGCAATATTTTAAAAACAATGAACTTTTAACCCATGTGTTTTTGGCTTATTTGGCTTATTTTGAGCTCCACTCTCGCCCATTAAAATCGTGAGCATCATATTTTTTTACACCCTGTATATATTACAAATGTCCAATGTGATTGTAAAGTTTGTTTTTTTGATTGAAAAAAACTTTGCACAATTTTATAAATCATTTAATTGCCTTTTACAACGTTACCTACGATTTTTTTCTACGATACTTAAAAAAAAGAAGAAAAACACGTTAAAAAAATACATGCCACAGACTGTACACAAGAAAAAAGGCTAATATTTTTTTAAGTGCTTCGTAACTGTCTCTTGTTCTCCCTGACTGGCTATTCTTAGTAGAATTTTGAATCAAAACAGGGCATAGTTTTGTCAATGATCGATATTCATAAATATAATAAATATTTAAATTTTTGGTGTTGTGTTAAATCGTGCACAGAGCGTTGAAAAAATCAAAATTTTCGATCCAAGTATGATTTTTAAACTGTACACCGTTCTCTAGATGTTAGGAAAAAACGACACAAGCCCAAAATAAACTGTCATTTAAAAAATGTTTGAAAAAATCTTGTGAATTTTATTAGGTAGTAAAAATAACACTATTACCGTAGCCTTCTACTCGAATTTGCATAAATGAAATCGCGATATTTTGGGCAAAGTTTATATCTATTTAATTTTTTTCTACGTTTGTTTCATTTATTTCTAAGTGCACAAAAAAAATCCACAAATAGCTTTTAGAAGACAATTTATAGTACACTAATAAAAGTCTAATAAATCGTGTAAAATTTTTCCAATTTTTTTCATGGATAAAGCTGAAATTAACAATTAAATTGGACAATTGTAATGTAAAATTCAAAAACGTTTATCTTTAAAAGTATTAAATCTAGCAACTGAAATTTTTACTATAGTATATTACGAATCCTTTGCATAAAGCTAGAATTATTTTAAAATTTTTGCCATTAATAGTTTTTTCGTAATAAAAGATAATGTATAAAAATGTTCTATTTTTTTCAAAAAAAAATCTAAAAGTTTCAGGTCTGATAAAACAGTTTAGCAACTGCGTCAACCTGCCAAACATTGATTTTCTAATTTAAACATTATTAAATTAATCACAATCACAAACAAAATTGTAGCTTTATCGTCGCAGGTTAGGTCGCCGCCAGCTCTAGACTATTGGCGTCAGGTTGTTGTTTTTAATCGCTAAAGTATTTTTTTAAAAACACTGGGTTACTTGATTTTAAATAAATTCTATAATGTCATTTAATGCTGAAATATAGTTTAATTATTCAAGTTTAATACCGGTGCCTTGCGACTAGTTGGCATAACTGCATAACAATGAAAACGGTAGCAGCTGCATTTAAAGCAAAGGAAATTAATAGTTGTGAATTTATGATAACTGGAGTCTTACTTGATATTTGACTCTTCAAACTTAAAAGTTAAAATAATTTTAAGTTTAAAAAAAATTACCTTTTAGAAAGAAAACTCATATGAAACTATGTCCTAAATGTCTTAACTTTTAAGATACAGGGTGGTACAATTTTCAAAAATAAATCATTTATTATCAATATCTGTAATACCACTTTAGATATTTTAATAAAATTTGGCATACATGTACTATGTATCAAGAAGCATTTTTAAGTGTACCTCTTTTTTTTTATTTGCCAAAATAGGAAGGTCAAATTCTGTATGAACGCCACTTGTGGAAATAAAAAATATGGTGGTACACTTAAAAAATGCTTCTTGATACATAGTACAGGGTGGGGATTTTATTAGGGTCCTATACATTTTCTTAAAAACTGCAGACTTTTAAGAAAAAAAGTTTGGACAAAAGTTTCTTGAAATAATTTATGCTTTTAATTAATTCTACTTTCACATATCCTGGGTGTTCATTGTGTTGGCCGCCGCTGTTTACTTCCTTATTTTAAAAGGGACACCCTATATATTATTATATATTTAGATAGCGCTTTTAAAGACGAGTTCAACGTTATATAACAGTATGGGTCTGTGTCGCAACGTTTCGGATTTATTGACGTTTTTCTTTAATTTTTGACCTATCTTTAAATTAATAAAAAAAAGGTAAACATTTTTTTTTATATTTGTTTACGTAAAAAAATTACAAAAGCTTATTTTATTTACGTTTGCAGGCAATTTTTTTTTAGTTTTGAAAATAAATCAGTGTTGCCATGTTTTGTCCATCGTAAAATTTCTTAAATTTTTTAAATGCAAACCCCTGTATATAATAACAAATCTATATAAAGAAAAAAAATCCGAAACGTTGCGACACAGACCCATACTGTTACATATCGTTAAACTTGTCTTTGGAAGCGCTTTCTAAATATATAATAATATATAGGGTGACCCATTTAAAATAAGGAAGTGAACACCGGCGGCCAACACAATGAACACCCTGAATATGTGAAAGTAAAAGTAATTAAAAGTATAAATTAATCCAAGAATCTTTTGTCCCATCTTTATTTTTCAAAAGTCCGCAGTTTCTGAGAAAATGTATAAAATCCTAATTATAAATGATTTATTTTTGAAAATTTTACCTCCCCGTATCTTAAAAGTTAGGACATTTAGGACATACGTTCATATGAAGTTTTCTCCTTAAAAAAGCCCTAAAACTTGTTTTCCTAAATATTGACGTACAATTAGAAAACACCCTGTATAATGTAAAAAAAATACCAAACATGATATTTTATTTCTCGTAAACAGTTGATTTTATCGATGTCAATCAAGAATACCTTTTTTACTTACTTACTTACTTAAAAAATAATATTGTTAAGCCCTTATCATACAGGGTGTTAAAAAAATTGCTATTATTGTGTCAGAGCTAGTTCGACCCTGGCAAACTAAATAAGCTGAATATAATTTAATCGGTTCATTTTAAGAAGACTTATTTAGTAACCATCATATTAAAAAAATATTAAATTACGCCTAGCATTTTAAAAGTTATTTAAACAAAACGATTTCTCGGGGTGTCTGGTATGTACCTGATCTCCGTAGGGGAGGGTCATAGGAAAAAAGTTTATGGGAACTTGTCATAATATTTTTAAGTTTTCTATTAGGTTTCGAGGGATTGCCCACATATTCTGAGACACCCTGTTTATATGGTATCTTACTTTTTAGAAACAATATTTTAAAAATCCTAGAGACGCCAATGGCAAAACGTAAGAAAAACAATAATCCTAGTATAATATAGAGGACTTGTATATCAGACCAAGAGAATTTTTGACACATAAGCTGAATTATTTATGAGTTTGTGTAAGTCAGATTATTCGAAAAACTATTCGTTTTTCTTTTGCTTTGCCATCTGGTCCTTTGGACCTGTTTCGCAAACCTGACAGAATAAAATTTGTGTAATGTACATAAAGTAAATAAGTCAGATTATACAAAAAAGGGCGACAAAAAAAACTTGCAGAAGGGTATTTATTTATATTTTAAAATAATCCTTAACCGAGAAATTTTTTTTTTATTTCCAAGTTTAATTTTTAAGTAGCCACCAATTTATTAGTAAACATCCTGTTTAAATAGGATATGCTATATAAGCGGTAGTTGCAGCAGTTTTCCTGTTTTCTTATCTCTTGCTCAAGACGAATTATATTCGAATAGCTTTAAGAAACTTAAAAGCAAGGATAACAAAACTGCATTTATATTTTTTCACCAAAAATTTTGGATTTTTTTTAAGTCCTTAAGAGACCGCTTTTAGAAGTTTAAAAGAAGAAAAATAGTATTTCATATTTGCAATAGGCAAAGTTCTACCTTATTCTCACGTCACTTTATTTTTAATAAAAATAGACGACAGGCAGACAAATGGATAGAAAAGTGATATTATATTTTTTGTAAAATATAAAAAGCTAAGCCCTTGTAACAAAAGAGCAAAAAGTCATAGCTTTCCGTTGTCCAGTTGAAAACATGAACATTAATTCACGTAAAAATTTGTCGTCACTTCTGGCATTGTCATACTCTTGAGGGAGATTTATGTGTAGCTCCAGATTGTTTTTAGTACGTCTGTAAGCAATACATCTTTCCTAGCTTAGTTTAAACAACTTAGTTCTTCGACAGTTTGCAATTTTTACCATACTTAAAGATTCGTTGATAATAACGTTCTTCAGGCCATCTATATGAGTATTAAGAAAAATAAAAGATAAAGTAAATCTAATGGGCACATTCTTGAGTTGGATTTTCGAAACAAACAATATTACACAAACAAAGCAAGTTAGTGTAATATTTTACGTAAAAACCAGTGGCATGCCTATTTTTTATCGGTTTCAATTTAAAAAATATAATGCAAAGTTGTTTTTTGTTTCAATAAGACACCCACTTTAATATTCCACTATTAATTTTTTAATAAAATTACCTTTTTATTTTATATGTATTTTTTAAGAAAATCGTCATTTGTTAAAAAAAAAAATTTATAAAAAAAGACATTAAAAACCTGAGCATAGTATAATTTTATTACTTTTTTTTATTATAACCAAGGAACTATTTTTTACAAATTATAATAATTATATTTATAAAAGTAATAAATTCAACAATTAATCAGTTTATTGCAATGTAGATATTTTATTTTATACAGGCTATGCGAAATTAAAATCTATTGAGGTTTTTCTTCAATTTTTTATATATTTTTTTAATATATAAAAAATATGTGATATTAATTAGAATATTATTTTATTTTAAAACATTCTACCTAAATATGCTATTTACTATTTTTTTCTATGTTCACTTAAAATCGAGATATAGAGGTTCACCGTTTTATTTAATTCAAAAATCGAACTCGAGAACATGCTATCAGATATGCTTTATTGCTTGAAGTTTTCCTAATACATACCACGAAAAGGCGCCACCCCGTACATTGACTAAGATCATTGGTAGCTGTACACGGTTTTTCCGTATATTTTGGAGCACCACCAGAGCTTTTATTTTAAGAGTAAGAAGAAACTTTAAATTACAAGAGTTGAAGTATTTTTACTGAACCGTCAGAATTTGTCATCAGGTAAAACAAAAGAGCATCGGAAATATGTTTACAAATACCAGGTCAAGTTTTTTTAAATGGAACACGCTATAGTTGTTGTTCCAAAAGAATACGGAGGACTTTATGCGTCGTTTCGTCTTTATGGATAAAACATGGATTCATTAATATACTCGTGAGACCAAACAACAATCTAAGCAATGGGTTACCAAGGGGGAATCTGCACCAAAAAAGCCGAAGACCGTTCCTTCGGTCGGAAAGGTTATGGCGACTGTCTTTTGGGACTCGCAGGGGATAATCCTCATCGACTATCTGAAAAAGGGTAAAACTATTACAGGTGCATATTATTCATCATTATTGGACCAATTGAAAACCGAGCTGTAAGAAAAACGCCCACGATTGGCCCACAAGAAAGTCCTTTGCATCACATCAACGCACCAGCACACACCTCAGCGGTTGTGGTCGCAAAATTAATGGAAATAGGATCCCAACTCGTTTCACATCCACCCTATTCTCCAGACTTGGCTTCCTCGGACTACTATTTGTTCCCCAACTTGAAGAAATGGCTGGCGAGACAAAGATTCTATGCAAACGAGGAAGTGATTGCAGACACTGATCGATATTTTGCAGACTTGGACAAATCCTATTATTTGAAAGGGATCAACAAACTGAAACATCGTTGGATGAAGTGTATAAGCCTAAAAGAAGACTATGTAGAAGAATAAAAAAGGTTTACCCCAAACAAGTAAGTACTTTATATTTTTGGACGGACTTTTCAAACCTACCTCTATAATAAATATATATATATATATATATATATATATATATATATATATATATATATATATATATATATATATATATATATATATATATATATATATATATATATATATATATATATATATATATATGGGTATGTGTAAGTCAGAATTAAAAGATTTAATATTGTCCTTTTTTTTTTTGGAAAAAATAAATATTATAAGTTAGTACAAAAACGTTGGCAACACAATAGTAATATCCTGACTTCAGAATCCTCTTTGAGCATCCATTAAAATAAAACTTGTTTATTGGACCACAGGAGGTTTCAACACAAATTGAATTATTCATGAGTGTTGAGAAAATCAAATTATTCGGAAAACATATTCTTTTCTCCTTTTACTTACCATTTGGCCCTTTGGAGCAACTCGGTTTATGCGGTGGAATAATATTTAAATTATTTTTTTAATATGCACATAGGCACCACGAGGAAATAAACAAAATGTTTAAACATCTTCATTTTTAAATAAATCATTTCTAATTAAACTTTCGTTAGTAGGGAATACAATGGTAGATTAAAAGATTTTTTAATTGTATTAATTGTTTATTGTTAATATAAATTGAAGATATAAATAATTTTGAAGATATATTCTATAACATAAAACAGTAATATACCTTATAAACCCCAAAATATAAACATGTTTGTGCAGGCTGGCCAACTATGAATACGAGGTACTGTATGGCCAAGTACAAAATGGCCAAGAGGAAAACCTGGAAAATATTTTCAAATTTCTGAAATGGCTGCTAGGGGCGTAACTGCAATCTTAAATCTAAAAAAGTGATGTTTCTGGAAATTCTGCTATATTAACCTAACAAATAATACCTGGTCTTTAAAGTCAAGAATAATCTGAACCTTTTTTGTTTGACAATTTTTGCTGTATCTCTTAAAATAAAGTGGTGGGGGGTATTCAAAAGTTGCCATAAAAAATATCCTGTACCTTCGAAACGGCCAAGCCGATTTTAATAAACTTGGCTAGCTAAAAGGAGCTATTTTTTGGCCATAAATGTTATAATATTTGAAGTTTTGTTAGTTTCACATGTCGCCACTTCAGGGCTTTTTTGACATTCTGACAGAGATAGTTAATTTTCTCAAAACAATTAAATGCTTTCGTATAATTGTTTTTATTAAAAACTAGCTGAATGATGTCCAAACAAGCTCGCTTAAACCGCATCTCGATATCTTGTTCCTATCCTAAAATTTAGGCAAAAGAAAATTTTATACGTTAAAAGTTAACAACGGTTTAGAATGTTTAACAAAACGTCATTGTCAGTGTTATTCAATGATTTTAGTAGGCAACCTCTTAAAATCTGACATTTTGTTAAATATTCTAAACCGTTGATAACTTTTAACAATTGCTAAGTCCATTGCTAAATTTAACAACGCGATCATCACTCGGCCGTAGAAGTACTGCACTTAGACAAAAGGATTATATAACCTAAATTAAAGGTTTAGTAAAAATACATAATTTATGTCATATAAAATTTCTTATACCTCTTATGGATTTTGAGATATTGACGAATAAAATTTTCTTTGGCCTAATTTTTAGGTTGGGAACAAGATATCAAAACGCGGTTTTCTCTAGCTTGTTTAGGCATTATGTAGCTACTTTTTCATAAACAAAAATTTATACCAATGGTGCAAAATTTACCATTTCTGTCGGAATGTCGAAAAAAGCCTCTAGCGGCGACATGTGAAACAAACAAAATTTATATATCATAACATTTATAGCCCAGGAATTGCTCCTTTTAACTAGATCCAGTTTGTTAAAATCGGCTTAGCCGTTTCGAAAATACAGGGTGTTTTTTATGAAAACCTTTGAATACCCCTCACCACTTTATTCTTAGACATACAGCAAAAATTGTCAATCAAAAAAGATTCCGATTATTCTTGACTTTAAAGATCATGTAGTTTTTGTTAGGTTAATTTAGCGGAGTTCATAGAATCATCACTTTTTTAGATTCAAGATTTTAATTATGCCTTCTAGCGGCCATTTTAGTAATAACTCCTTTTTTTCGCAAGCCTTTACGATGGATAGGTTTTCAGATACAGTACCTCGCATTCTTAGTTGGCCACCCTATACATGAGATATTCTTTATGTAATATGTATTAAAAACACAAAACTCTACAAATCAAAAATTAGTCAACAGGACATTAATCATAGAATAAAGTGAAGTGCTTGAAACATTTTTGCAAAAAAAAAATGTTTTTAAAAAACCGTAAAATATAATGTGCGTTTTTTACATTAAATAAATGCAACTGTGTAACCTTCGTTGCCTTAAATAATACTCGATTGTCTTTGCTGAAGTGCTGAAGTAATATCAGGTAGAGATCGAACGCTGTTAGAACAACACCGATACGTCACGGTTTTATATCAGTTTGCCATATGAGACCGTGACGTATCGGTGTTGTTCTTACAGCGTTCGATCTCTATCCCTAACATTAGTTAGCTTACCACCAATTTTATCTTTAAAAATACAAAATATACCTGTCTATTTTTCCATATTAATTTTTTTATAATTTGAAACAAAAATTGTTTTCTTTTTTGGTAAAATATAAATATTTGGGGTTTTGTTACTGGTTTTAGGTAACATGTTTTTTTTTTTAATTTTGATTATTATTAAAAAAATAAAAAGGTAGACGAAAAGGAGAGTCGACCAGATTTATAATAATTTTCAAAAAACATGTTTGACTTTGACCAAACGTCTGACAGCTTTAGTGTGGAAAAGTTTTGGATTATGGTTTCACTGAGACAGTTTAAATGGGAAATGCAAAATTTATCATTCTCAGTAATAAACCCAGAGTTTGGCAAACTTTCAATGACAATGTTACGCATAAACTGTGAAGACTTTATTGTTTCAGAGTCTGCTAAAAAAAATAAAGAAAAGTGGGATAATATAGTATTCTACTTATTAATGAAAAAAAAACCATCGGCCGATAGCCAACAAATTATTAAAGAAGATCAAAAAAATTACTTAAGATGCTAGTAAAATAAAGAATAAAAATATTATTTACGTTTGTTTTTAAATGTCACTTACCGTTTAAATTAAGATATATATTATGTGAGTAGAAGTAACATATTTTTTACAAATCGAAATTTTATTAAAAGTTTTTTTAACGAACTAAAATTGTGTTATCGAAAATTAAATAAACCTTAGCATTTCATAAATTCTATAAGATTTTTGAGGGCAAGACTAAAATTAAACACTTTTATGGTACACCAAAATAATAGCTGGATAAAACGTGGTGTCAAAAAAAAAAAATGTCAGATAAAGCCCCAAAAACTCCTCTAGATACTTCCTCGCTGCCTAAAAAGTGTATAATAACAACACAGGCCCACAAAAAATGTGGTCCGTGTTGGGTGTCGGACTATTATTTTCTGGAGTATTTTTTTCCGCTAAACACAAATCTGAAGTAAAAATTGAAAAAAAAATATATTGTGTGCTGGGTGTCGACGTAAGATTTTCTGGCGTATTTTTTTTCACTAAACACGAATCTGGAGCCAAAATTGGAAGTCAAACAGCAAAAAATCGAGAAAAACCAAAAAATCTACAGGGTACATTAATCGGCAGAAACCTGCTACCAGGGCAGCACCAAGGTGACAAAAACTTGGTTTCTACGCGCGCTACGCGTACCTGATGAAAATCAAGTAGGTTTTTGCGTTTGCCTTTTCCTACAAAAATTACTTATTACAAAATTATTACAACTCGTTGAAACAATCAATCTTCAAACTTTCTTAGGTAACAGCAAACTGCTTAGTCGTTTGTAAGGGACCCCGGGAAACGACATTACCATAAAACTAAAAATCGTTACATCTACCTCAGAAGAGCGACCACCAGCTCTGGCCCACCTGGCTGACTTGTCTTCGTGATCCTGAATAAGGAAAACTGTTGAAATAACCTTATGTATATGTAATGACATGTAAATTACCAATAATTAATATAGCACTTGTTTGAGTTGAGTTGCTACCATGGAATGTTTGTACTACGACTATATAAACTATAGGAGATACAAAAAAAATAATGCAACAAAAAAGAAAACTTATTTAAACTTCAAATCACAGAAAATTTAAAAAAATAAAAAAAATCGAATTTTTTCCAGAGGTATCCCTTGAAAAAATCCTGAAAATTTGGTTTTTTGATTATAACTCAAAAAATTACATTAAGACAAAAAGATTATGTAACTTAAATTAAAGGTCTTGTAAAAATACATAGTTTATGTCATATAAAGTTTTGTGTATATTTTATAGTTTTTAAGATATTGACGTTTTAAATTAAAAAAAAAAATCGTTAATATCCGAAATTACGCCTTTTCTCCATTTTTTTGCTGTTTGACCCCCAATTCTGACGTTAGATTCGTCTTCAGCGAAAAAAATTACGTCAGAAAATCTTAGTCCGACACCCAGCACACACCGTTTTTTTTTGTGGGCCTGTGTAATTAAAGGTTCCATGAAAAAGATATGCCATAACCCTGCCCTTGTTTTCCAAATCTGAAGTAGAGTTCGGCTTTAGAAAATGAATAGTATAATGATGGGTTCTATCATCAGGAAAAGTATAAAGATGGTTAACCGTAAAAGAAAGATAAACGTTAATGTGAAAGAGAAAAATAGTCGGTGCTCGACGTGAGTCTTGGGGTACCCTTTATAATTGCAAAAAAAAACAATATGACATTTAAAAATAAATTTAAGAAACTGCTTTTAGTCATGTTAAATAAATGAAAAAAATTGCTTTAAATCTTTTGTGACAAAATTCCTACCATATGTCATGAATTAGAACTGTGCAATAAATAAGGAAAGAAATATTTACCTCCAATTAGGAGGGACCGTTTAAAATTCTTTTTCGGAGTAAATTGCATACGCGTGGGCTTACAACTCGCTAAAAAAACGGCATTATAAATTCAAGAATGGCTGGTCAGAATGGAATGGTGATGGATAAGTGCTAGTGGACTTGCTGTCTGCTGGCAATTGGTGGGAAGGTTTAACGCCGAATATTATATTTATTTTTGTTCTAAAAGATTTATGTTAAACAGATATATCCAAACAACTTATTTGTCTTTCAGCAGGATAATTGCCCCCTGCATACCGCAAATGCTATGAGGAAATTGTTTTATTGTAATAACATTGAACTCTTGCCATGTCCCGCTTAAGAGAATATTTGGGGCCTAATTGTAAAAGAAATATATTATGAAAGAAATTTTAGACCAAACAATTCTAATGAATTATGGGAAGTTATCCACGAGTGCTGGGAAGGGCTTGATCCAAATGTTATATATATATATATATATATATATATATATATATATATATATATATATATATATATATATATATATATATATATATATATATATATATATATATATATATATATATATAAATATATATACGTTTATTTAGCACTTGGCTAGTAATAACAAAATTTTACACAAAAAATAACAATTAAAGAAATTTTAACCAATAAAAAATACAATAAATCAATTCCGTAAATATTTCAAAAGGCTTCGAGTAAACATTTTAAGATTAGGTGAGTCCTTTATGCTGTCAGGCAGTTCATTAAAAATGCGAACACCATCATAAAAAAGAGTTTTCTGTAAAGATACTGAATTTACCATGGGGATATTGAAATGTTGTTTAGTTCTTAAATCATATTTATAAAAATTTGAACGCTTTTCAAGATAAAACTTTAAATAACTAGGCTGTAAGTTGTGTTCAATTTTATATATTAAAACGAGGTTCGCCCTTTTAATAGACTCCTCAACATTCAGCCATCTTAGTGACTGTAACATAACACTAATCGGAGTATATTTATCACAGTTCAATAAAATTCTCATAGCCTTATTTTGTTGTATTTGTAACCTTTGCACTTCTTCTTTGGTACAAGAAATCAATAACGAACAGCCATATAAAAAATGAGGCAGAATAATAGTATTATAAACCAACATCTTTGTCCACTGAGATAAACTGCGATATACGACTAAAAAACCTACTTTTTAGAAATTTTTTTTTACACATATAATTGACATGATTACTAAAATTTAATTGTGGATCTAAAATTATTCCTAAGTATTTAATCTCTGTAACAAAGTCAATAATATCACCATTTATATTTAGAAAGTCCCAAGTTATTAAATTTACGACAATTTACCTTAGAACCAATAACCATGCATTTTTGTTTTTGAATTATTTAACTTTAATTTATTTTGACAAAGCCAGTCATACAACATTTTTAGTTCATTATTCATTATCATAGTTACTTGTTCAAAGTCCCTGCCAGAAACACAGATAAGGGTGTCATCAGCAAACAGGTTAACAAATGCGTTTTTTAGGACATTGTGTATATCGTTTACATAAATAATACATAAAAGCGGTCCCTAATACACTCCCTTGTGGTACACCCCATTTACTATCTCTTTTGTCAGAAAATACTTTATTTACTTTAGTTTGGTGATACCTATCTGTCAGAAAGTCTTTTATCCATTCAAGAGCATAACCTTTTAAGCCATATAGAATTAATTTGTTTATAAGAATGTCCCTATCAATAGTTTCAAAGGCACGTTTTAGATCGACAAAAACACTTAAAGTTATATTTGACTCACTCATGTTTCTCCAGACAGCACAAACATATTGCAGAGCAGACTCACACGAGTGCCCATCTCTAAATCCTGACTGACCACTGTATAACAATCCATTGCTTTCAAAGTATTCTCGTAACTGTTCACACACTATTATCTCAAGGATCTTATCAATCACTGACAGCAAATTTATTGGACGAAAATCGACATTTTCTGTGGTTTAGACACCTTTGAAATAGGAACTATTACACTTGTTTTTAGCTGACTGGGAATCTTTCCAGTTCTTATAGACGTATTTACCAGATACAATAACGGATAACCTATGACACAAAACAAATCCTTTAAGAGGTTTACATTTAATGTATCATCACTACTTGTGCACTTATTTTTTAAACTATATACGACCCTTTTTAGTTTCGACAGACTTATGGTTTTAAAGTGACATAAGCTACAACTAGTTATTTTCAGTGAAATAAATTAACTCAATTTCAGACAGGTTGGATCAAAAAGTCGAAGAAAATGGTCATATAAGTCATATGACCAAATATTAAAGTTTTATGATTTTAGTAAAAATTATTTATCAAATTATAATTATATATTAATTATAGTTTTTTGTTTTTATTATTGTTATTGATTACGTTAAGTTTAAAAATTTGGGTTGTAGAAATATTCTAATACATTAAAATCATTTAACACAACCAACAATGACGGTTTTGTCAATTCATGATTAAACTTTACCAAATGAAGCTTGAAGTGTAGTTTTTTGGAAAAACAGGTGTAGAAAAACATTAATAAATATGAATAATAAAGAAAAATACATGAAAAGAATATAATTTATAACCTTTTTCTTATTCTTAAAACTTTTGAGATGACCATTGCTTATTTTGGTGACAGTTCCAAACTAAAAAAAAAGTTTAGAAACGGCTGGCTCATTCACAATTGGCTAACTTTCAAATTACTTTTATCCGATAAAAGTTTTACCATGCCAAACAGATGCCGCAACATCCTGAAAAGCGATCGATCAATCTATTTGGGGCGGTTTAGGCTTTCCACGCGATAAATTATCTCCCTTCTCGAAAGTAGGTAAATGGAAATTTGCAGTCCGTTGGTTAAACGAAGTAAAACACAGTCAGGTCAAAGGCTCGCCTTTCCCGACGTATTGGAATTTTCTACTTCACATAACAAACGAGCCAGATAGTGTATAGCACTGTAAGAAAGGCAATGATAAATTGGGTCATTTTTCGCAAGTAAAAGGATTGGATAAAACATTAGATTAGTTTAAAAGATGAATAATACCTGAATTATTTACGACAAATTATTTAATTTATTATTATATAATATTGTAAGGTAAAAACGTGGTAGGACAGGCAAACATAAAATTACAGATAAAAAAACCAAATCATACATTAAGGCAGACTTATTTTTACAAGATGTTTTAAAATGGGACCCTTGCATTACTTTATTTTAATCCAAAAACAGGTCTAATCTTTTTCTTTGCTTATTAGAGAACAATCTTTCTCAGAAAAAAATAGTTTTGGCTTGATTATGTCTGGCCTTTCAAATTTGACGTCAGACCAAAACGGCATTTGCCCACACAAGTCCAGTTCCATTTAATAAGTTTTCTTTTTGCTTCGTTTATTTATTTCATTCAAAGCAAAAACAGAAAATCGATCGCGTTTCTTTATTCCGATTTGGGATAAATTGGTTTATTGTCAATCAAATTGTATATTGTCAATATAAGTAAAGGGTAATTTTATTAAAACACCTGGCAATAAATTATGATTACCCACTTTTTGAACCCATGCAATACACTTTTTGTTGTTGTAACCATGGTTACTAACTTTTTAAACCAATGCAATACATTTTTATCAAACGAAAATGAACAAATTATAGTATTAAAAAAACAAATGTAAATGACATTTTCTGATTAAAAATCCTAAATAATTGAATATTCGGATTAACTACCATTTTGTCACAGGTCAGGACACACCTGAGGATACTGGTACTCTCCATATGACACGCCATTTTTTCAAAAATTTAATAAATTTAGTTAAACAACATCCAGCCTTGTATAATTGTAAAGTAATGGTTCTTGACTTCTTTTAAAATACATTTCGTTTATTTTTCATCTTTTTTGACACTGAAGTAAATGAAGGACGCAATTTTCCTCTTCTACTTCTTCTTCAAGCAAGAGTAAGAACGATTTTTCTTTTTAATATGTTCTCCATGCCTAACAAACTTCGACGAACTACGACGGAAATCTTTAAAACCTCACAGTTAGTCTTAGGAAACCGTAGTTTTAGGTATACAGGTTTAATATAAGGCAATAAAAAAAAATGTTAGCAAATAGCCTATTAAATATTACAGTCTAGTCGAAAAGTGTGTTTAGTGCGAAAAATAGTTGGAAGGCTTCGAAAAATATGGGCGATAGCTCATTTGATACGGAATGCAAATCTGAGAAAGGTGTTTTGGGGATTTTTTCTGCCAATAAAATTGCAATTGTTATTAACAAAAAACGAAAAAAAAGACCTTTCGATTTTTGATGATAGCTCAAAAACCATAAGAGATAGCGGAAATTGCAAAAAAGATCATTGAAGAGGAGGAAATTTCCAAATTTTAAAGCTCTAACTCCGTTATTTATAATTTTAATTGAATGAAAACTAAGTACGTCACACTAAATAATTCTTTTAAAGATATTAAATATTAAGTAAAACTTTTAAAATATTATGGTGTTTTAAAAATACTTTAAGAATTTATTTCTATTGGAAATTTAACTTAAAGTTAATTTTTAAACAAGTTGGACAATTATTATTTAACAAGTTGATTCGAAATTTTGTCTTTGTTGTACATTAAATAAAATATTTAAATAATTGTCGTAAACATATTTCGCTTCATGGAGCCCTTCTTAGGTACATACTTAACAAGATCACGCCATGAAAGTTTAATAAATTTTATTTCTTTGTTAATAATAATTTTATAACTTTGACAATATTACTCTGATTTCTTATTTTTTGTCAAAGTTGTAAAATTATTACTAAGGTGACAGATTACTGCATGCATGGGATCTCGGAAACCGTAAGAGATACGAAGTCGGTTAAATATGGCAAAGTTGCGCCTTTAGGTGCCTAACAACATGCCGATTAGATAGTTATAAAATTCCGAGTACTTCGGAATATCCGGAAAAACTGAAATTTGGCGATTTCGTTTTATTTTTCTGACGTTATTTAAAGAATAGGAAAAAAAAGACACTTTCTTATGGCCACTTTTAAGCTCTAAAAACAGCGTTGAAGAGATTTTCCGTACGACGTTTCTTTTCGTTAAACCATCATCAACTTTATTTTTAAATGACACTCAATCGCTTATGGCATTTTTTGAAGCAGTTATAATCCATTAAAATGATGTATACACTTAATATTTTCTGTTAAATAAACATATTTTCCGTAAGAGACAATGAGTTAGAAAGGAACGCACATCATTTCTTAAGGGGCGTTCCATATTTGTTAATAAATATTAAGTGTTAAACATTTTGTAATGGGTAATAGGGTTCAAAAAATTAAATAAAACCAGCTCCGTATTTAAAAAAATAATTGATATGACAAAGTATCGGAAAATTTCGGTTGTTTGACTTAAAATGAAGTGTCTTTTTTTTTCCATATTTAAATAACTCGAAAAAAAAACGAAATGGCAAATTTCTTTGTTTTTCAGATTCCGGAAGTACTCGGAATTTTCAATTTTAAAGTGGACATGGTTAGTTACGCAAATACAAACTTTGCCATAATTTAACTGACGTCGTATCTCTCGGTTTCAGATCCCCTGCATCACTCATTTGGGTGTATAAGAAAGAATAATTTTATTTGGATCTTTTATGGCGTGATCCTGTTAAGTATGTATATAAGAAGAGCTCTACGAAGAGAAAAAAATTAACGACAACTATTTAAACATTTTTTTATGTATTTACAATTAAGACAAAATTAACAATTGTTTTACTTGTTGAGAAATTAACTTTAAAATAATTTTTTAACGGAAATAAATTCTTTGAGGTGCCTTAATAACATAATTTTTTTTAAATTTATTTAATATTTAATATCTTAAAAATAATTATTTAGTGTGATGTTCTCAGTTTTGACTCCGAGCGCGCAATCAAAAATGTCGCGTGGAAGCCTATTTTCAGCATTAAATTGAAATTATAAATAATAGAGATGGGGTTTTGAAGGTTAGGACTTTTTTGGGGTTCTTTTTCGCTATCTCATATGGTTTTTGAGTTATCATTAAAAATCATATATAAGGGCTGCTTTTTTTTTTTTTTTTTTAATAATAATTGCAATTTTTATTGGCAGAATAAATCCTCAAAACGCCAAAAGAACAAGTGACAAAAATATATCGCTTATTGCAATTATAATCTGGATTTCTTTGATTAAGAAAAACACAAGAACATAATTAGTTGCATGTTTTCTAATAGGATTTAACTTAAGTTATGAATGGATTCAGTAGACGTCAAGAGTTTCTGAATTTTTTATCACGCTAGTTTTTGTATTATCTATGTAAAAACCTAAAAATACAAAGCAAATATTGCAAATTACAGTTTAAATGTTATTTCTAGGAATTGTTTTCTTCATAAAAACGATGATCCACAATAGGTTTAATTCTAAAGCTCTCAGTGATGCATCTGGTAGGCGTTTCTTAAATAATATCCACAAAAAAGCCGCTTACGTTTAAAGGACTTCCTTGATATAAGAAACTTTTATATGCAGTATAGATACTAAAATATGTATATTGTGTTAAAGTGTATTTTATTCTTAGAAATACATAAACAAAAAATAAAACATTCTGCTCAAAGTAGATAGAAAATCCCCAGTTTGTTAGGGAGTTTTGTTTACTATGGTTAATATTTATGTTTAGATAAAACCATTTGATTGATTAAAAACCAAACTTTCACTTAACCTTGTTTATTTGCATTAAAATTTCAAGAAAAATAGATTAACCTTATAACTATTTTTTACAATCTATATACCCTGTCGGTACATCAACGGATTTTTTCAAAACAATATATTTTGACGGTGATTTCTTCACTTACCGTAAAAAAATGTGACATGCAGACGAGGTTAAACGCGAATTAAAAAAACAGTAGGGCAGCATACTTAATTAAAAAAAAACTTTGTTTCACTTGTGTTTATTCTGAAAAAAACGAATTAACACAAATAAAGTACAAAACTTAGTGACAATAAAAATATTAATCAGACAAATTTCTTTCAATTAATGTTAAAGATGACTTGGTAGGAAACTTCATTTTAAAAACATAAACACACAAAAATAAGGTTTACACAATCACAAAATTAAATAAAATATAAAACGTAGCAAACCAATAAACTAAGAGATAAGCACAAAGCACGAAACAAAAATGAACCATCCGACTAACCCATTTCCCAGAAAGATGGAAACTTTTTAAATATTATTTTACTATCGGTCAATTATGGTTCTGGCAGGCATCTCTCGGTTACTTCATCTTCCCTTAAAATTTTGAAAATATCAACAAAACAAACATTTTACCTGCTTCTACAAAGCTAAAATTTAATAAGTAATTTACATATGTGTGGGTCGAAAAAAGATTGACAACCTATTTTGATGGGTACAAGTATGTGCCAGACGATGGTAAAGTTGTCTTCGGGATGACAACTTAAAACCTGCTTCCACAAGGCTAAAATTTTCAGGGCATATTCTTTCAATAGTAGGAAAAGTATATTAAAACTGCCAGACTATTCTGATGGTTGCAAGGGTCTTCCAGACCAGTATATAATAGTCAGGGCGCTCGACGAAAGTGCTGGCGCAACAGACTCGTATGAGTTTTCATGTGAGAAAGAGAGGATATACCTCTTGTGTATTGGATATTTTAACGGAAAAAGTAAGCCCGCATGAAATACTGAGGCGTATTGATGTGAGTCAGTGAGATAAAAGTACTGTAAGTAAGATTTGCGTACCCAACTAAACAAACAAACTGAATAAACTAAAGAATTTTCTTAACTTATCAACATTTTTTTAACACAATTTATGCTCTTGTATACTCAAGAAATACTTTAATTTAAGATACTTGTTAACATAAATAAAAACTTAAACCTTTCATGTAACTTTGTTTATACACAATAAATATATCCTCTCTTTCTGACAATAAAGCTCATACAAGTCTGTTGCGCCTGCACTCTCTTCGAGCGCCCTGACTATTATATACTGGTCTGGAAGACCCTTGCAACCATTAGAATAGTCTGGCAGTTTAAATACACTTTTCCTACTATTAAAAGAATATGCCCTTAAAATTCTAGCCTTGCAGGAGCAGGTTATAAATTGCCATCCTGACGACAACTTTATTATCGTTTGGCACATACTTGTAACCATTAAAATAGGTTGTCATTTTTTTTAACTCACACATATGTAAATTACGTCATATCAAAATTTTAGCTTTGTAAAAGCAGGTAAAATTTTTTTGTTGACATTTTTAAAATTTTAAGGGATGATGAAGTAACCGGAGGATACCTGCCAGAACGGTATTTTCATAATTGACCGATAGTAAAATAATGTTTAAAAAGTTTCTATCTTTGTGGGAAATGGGTTAGCCGGATGGTTCACTAGCTCTTAAACTATTATTAGCTTGCATTTGTTGAAATAATCAACATTGCCAAACTGTAAGAAATTTAGAAACTAATATAATATAACAAATTTAATATAGATATTTAAAATTTCATAACAATACCACCTAAATTTAAAGCGTTTGCTTAAAGATATTATTATTGTTTTTAAGTGTACTGGAAATTTCTTAAACAATTTAAATAAACATAATTAATATTTTTAAGGTAATTGTTAATTTAAGTTGGTCTCCTCAGATCTGGCTAAACAAATACGATTTTTAAAAATTTTAAAACGCCCCATCTCTTCCTAACATCGCGAAAACCCTTACCGTTAATTTTGACAACCTTTTACTAGTACCTAACTCTTTAAATTACTAGGAGGTGTATTTTCTTTTGTTTTTGCTTTCTTTATTCTTAATCCAAAATGTTCAGATTATAGAAACAACTATATCTTAGGGCTGTCAGAATATCATCACCTAGTATAATTTTATAAACCTGAAAATTTATTAAATATTCAATGATTTTTTATAAAATGTTAACCGATAAAATATTTTTACAGAACGAATATTTAACAACTACGGATATTCTTAACAATATTTGGTAAAAAGTCATGCGGTATCAAAACAGCATCTGGGTAAAAATCTCGGTGAAATATATGTCAAACAAGCCTTTTTTTTCGTTGAATACCACTTATGTAATTAGTAGTTTTAGCTGCATTTTTAAATGCGATTGTATTGTTAGCATAGTACAATTTTGATTAAACCACTTTTTTAAATATTGTTATTTAAGTTTATTTTTAGTTTAAATATACAGGGTGCTAAAAATATGATGCTCACAATTTTAATGGTTTTTTTTTTTTTTTTTTTTTTTTTTTTTTTTTTTTTTTTTTTTTTTTTTTTTTTTTTTTTTTTTTTTTTTTTTTTTTTTTTTTTTTTTTTTTTTTATTTTCATGTGGCTTTGCAATAAGCTAACTTAAGTTGGTCTCCTCAGATCTGGCTAAACAAATACGATTTTTAAAAATTTTAAAACGCCCCTTCTCTTCTTAACATCGCGAAAACCCTTACCGTTAATTTTGACAACCTTTTTACTAGTACCTAACTCTTTAAATTGACTAGGGAGGTGTATTTTTTTCTTTTGTTTTTGCTTTCTTATTCTTAATCCAAAATGTTCAGATTTTAGAAACAACATATCTTAGGGCTGTCAGTAATATCATCACCTAGTATAATTTTATAAACCTGAAAATTTACTTAAATAATTCATGATTTTTTTATAAAATGTTAACCGATAAAATATTTTTTACAAGAACGAATATTTAACAACTACGGATATTCTTAACAATATTTGGTAAAAAGTCATGCGGTATCAAAACAGCATCTGGGTAAAAATTTCTGGTGAAATATATGTCAAAAAAGCCTTTTTTTCGTTGAATACTACTTATGTAATTAGTAGTTTTAGCTGCATTTTTTAAATGCGATTGTGTTGTTAGCATAGGTACAATTTTGATTAAACCACTTTTTAAATATTGTTTATTTAAGATTATTTTTAGATTATATACAGGGTGTAAAAATATGATGCTCACAATTTTAATGGATGATGGTGGAGCTCAAAATAAGTCAAAAAAGCCAAAAACACATGGGTCAAATATGGCTTTTAAAAGTTTAAGAAATTTGGCAACACCGCGCCCGCTTTCTTCAAATCAAGTCGGACGGCGAACGTTTTTTGCGAGGTTTTATATATTTAAACGTTTTTTAAAGAAATGTTTATTTACATACTGGCGGATAATGCATAACAGCCAACGAACTCAAGGACTAGAATTAACGCAACGCCAGTTTGTAGGCAGGGTGTTTGGTATAGTGATCTGTTTGTTTATGTTTTGGAAAAACGTAAACAAATTGCCAGATCTCAAAAACCAAATCAGGAAATTACCTTGAAAATTAATAAAATTATTCAAAAATATTGGTTTTTGTGTTAATATAGGCAACATCGATTTAAATATAAAGGGCAAGTTCTTTATTCCATCGATAAAAGTACGCTGAATTTATGCGCTGAACGTCAAATGACGTCATGAAGTTGTGATGGAACGAATTAAAACGAAATGTTTAAAAACGCTTTGCTATTTGTTCTGCAACTGTCAATGCTTAGCTGATTGTTGTGTTTCTCTTCCGTATTTATTTATATTTTTTGCTAAAGTATTTTATAAAAACGCTTTGATGGAATCCATTGGACTCTCTAGTGGTAGTTTAAAAACGGTTTAATGAATAAGCGCTTAATGCGCTGGATCCATCGATGCAATTAAAAACTTGCCCAAACATTTATTAATATGACAGTTCCAAGCACCGACAACAAGCTTATTTTGGAACGCTGCTGCATTCCTTTAATAAAAAATGATAGTAAATCAGGTGTTGTACGGCACTTCGATGTCATTTTATCTCTTTCTAGTAGGTTGTATTATTCAATAACAGGTTTTGTAAACTGACTTGATCAACAGCAACCGAATTGAGCATCTAAAGAAAATGTCATATCTGTCTTACTTCAGAAAATAAACAAAAATAGTTTTCCGGCTTTAAAAATAATTTTTAACAATAAAGAATCATCGATTTATAAAAATGTAATTTATGGTGCAATGCCATAAACATTGAAAAAGTTATTATTTCCTGAGTTATGTTATTCAGTGTCTTTAATCAATATTGCCGTGCAGTGTGTTTACAAGAACTATCCCTCCTTGCCCCCCTGAATATATTAATGCCAAACAAGGTTTGTTTACTTTATTTCTATCCAAGAATTCGTTGATAACAGCGGTAGAACCTTCAAAAAAATTAGAAAATAATAAAAATTACTTTTTGCAATTTATTTTTATATTTAATTTGGAATAAAATGTTAGTAAAAAACAAAAAAAGTGGTTTGGTCAATTTTCTTTATTTTTTAGACGGTATGCAGCAAAAATTACCTTTTTTTACTGTATTTGGGGTTTTTATTTGTAATTAAAAAATAATTGTACGTTTTACTTAATTAGGCCGGATACCCATTTTAAGAATACAAATTATTATGATTTAAAACAGCACCTTTTTATTTTACTTGAAGAATAGAAAGTCTCTAATTATATTAAAAAAGAAACCGAACATTTGAGTTTAATTAAGCTGCATAAAATGTCGTTTGCCTCACCGTTAATTAATAACATATTAACATATTATTCCAATTTAACAACATTTTGAATTACAAACAAAAACATCGCGACCAACACATAAAATGCACGGCTGATTTGACGGGCTGCACGCACAGGCTTCTGGCTAGCACTGTTTACAATTGATTTTTAAATTTTCAACTGGGAAAATTTAATATTTTAAGGAATATTTTTAAAGCTACAAAGAAATAAATTTAAATGATATGTTTGAAAAACATAAGTCCTCTTATTTGTTAACTAAAACAAAAGTTTCGCTTGACACTTTTTAGAATCAGTTCATTTGTTTGCGAATGTTGACAATCTAAAAATTTTATATTTTGCGCAAAAAAGAAAAACACCTTGAAATGAATTAAAATTTACAAACACAATAAAAATACTATAATAAACTTGCTTAACGACCACATAGACCTAATTGCTATACGGACCCCTAATGTGAATATGCAGGGTGGTTTAACTTATTCAGTTTAAAAATGTATTAATTTTGCAAAACTGTAGTCATATATTTTTTAAAGAACAGGAATATAAGTGATTTTATTTTAGATAATAATATATATATATATATATATATATATATATATATATATATATATATATATATATATATATATATATATATATATATATATATATATATATATATATATATATATATATATATATATATATATATATATATATATATATATTATATATTATATATATATATATATATATATAATATCATCATAATTAAATTAATTTTCAGTGCTCCAGATCTTCTGCAGTCACAAAAATTCCATTTTGCAACGACTCATATTAATGTATTTTTCATTGTAATGGGTATTAATATTTTTAAGGGTTTAAGAATAAATTAGTACAGTTTATAATTTAAAGAAATATATCCTTTTCATATTCTTAGATAACTAATAGACCTAAATCCGTAAGCTATAAATTTAAAAAATCATCCTCATTCTGACAACGGGAAATACTTAAAGAAGTGTTAAAAATGTAACCTACCACGAAGTTTCTTTTATCTGAGTTATATTTGCAATTCAGACGGCCTTCGTTGAATTATGTATTATTGTGAAGATCTTTAATGGAGGAAACTTTTATTAAGATTAAATGTGTTTACCCGCCTGTCTGTTAAGATGGAAATTCAATGGCGGAAAACAAAAGTTAATACTAACTTTATAAACAATATTACTTTTGGTTATTTTTAAAAAAATATATTAAGAGTATTGTTATTGTTTTGTCTAAAACCGTCAAAATCCTGATGTCGGTAATATAAATTTTAAAGAATTTTTTTACTAATAATGGGCTTTAAGCAAAGCTTTGTTTGCCTCATTAATGCCATAGTATTTTCTCTCTTGTGTTTGGTTATTTTAGTTTAGATACTATCTAAATGGAAATATAAAATAAAAGTAAAAAAATATATTTTTAAAGAATTTAGAAATATAGAGATACTTTTCATCATGGGCCCAAACAAACCGGGGTCAATGCTATAGTTAGTGTTAAAAATGGTAATTATCTACATGAGAAACCATTATCATAAGTAAGAAAAAAAAAAGAAAATAAACGATACCATCCACCTATAAATAGCTCTAAAAGAACTTATGAGTGTATAAAAAACCGATTCGAAAAAACAGTAAAAATAAAAAAGAAGAAACAACAAAACAAAAAAATAACAAAAAAGAAACTATAGCAAACAAATTTAAAAAACAGTGAAGTATATCATAAAAAAAGGTTTATAACCAATACAAGCTTAAAAATTTACTTTTTGTTTTATTAAATAACACTTGTGGTTTATTTTAATGTAAATTTACCATTTTTTAAATTTATTTAAAAAGACCAAAATGCCTTTTCATATATCCAATCAACAAGTTTCTGATGTTTGTCATTTTTTGACCAATTTTCACTTCGGGTATGCTTTCGAGCGAAAAAAAGTTCAAGTATCAACATTAACAGGTGGGAAAGGGCTGAAAATGGCCTCTCAAGGCCCGAAAAATGGGTTTCCGCTAATATCTGCCAAAATATGTGAATTGGAGAATTTTTGTTAGGACAAAAAATGACCAAATGTCCCCTCATTTCAGCTGCCGCTCTACCGCTAGAATGCCGCTATTTTTATGGATTCACTTATAAGCGGGCGGACGAATTGTTCCATGACTCGGGCAATATTGTACTATATTTAATCATTCAAAGTTCATTGGAATGGAAAAACCCGTACCTATCATTGCATATGAATTTGGGTCCATTCTTGATTTTTCTAGAATATTAAAAAAAAGTGGTCAAAGGTTTTTTCACAATATTTTGAGAGTATCTCATTAATTTATTGATATTTTTTGAAAAAATGGTTAATTATTAACATTTTTTTTATAAGACCTTGGCATGTGTTCAATGATCCCGGAAAATTTCCTTTACAATCTTTATTGCGTTTTGATAAAACATTGCTTTGCCCATCTGCATTTTTTAGTAAGAAACTACTACTACCACATCTGTCCAGTGTGAAATGTTATGAATTTTTCGACGGCCGTTTTTGCGAAAAATATTGGTATTGCGAAAAAAATGGAAAGAATATTTTTGTAGATTTCGAGGTGATCTCCATTTTTTGTCTAAACAAAAAAATTTTAGTTTGCATATTTTGGCAGATATTCGCAGAAAACTCATTTTTAGGACTTTGGGGGGTCATTTTCAGCGGGTTCCCACGTCGGAATCGTGATAAACTTTTTCTCGCTTGAAAACATCCGCGAAGACCTAAGAATTGCGCCACAAATGAAAACTGTACAGATTTATTCATAGCTTTGGGTACTTTCAGGTCTTCAGTTACTGGACTAAATAGATATTTTACAAGCAATAACGTAAATTCTACTACAGAAAGCCTTTCTGATCCTTAAGAACAAGGAAAAATAGCTTGGTAAATAAAAAGGTTTTATTATAATAATTATGTATTAGCTTTTTTATTTTTCCTTATTTTATACTTTACAGGTTTTAACAACCATCGTACGGGGTTTAAGAACATAAACGACCGTCAATGATTTTAGAATAAATAAAAAGGGACACACCATTTTTGGTAAAACATTATTCTTGATTCTATTTCATATTATCCTCTCTAACTACCATGTTTCCCGTGTGATTAATTAATTTTAATTTGATTAATTGCCTAGGCCATGAAACGCTACTATAAAGCGGATACGATCTCAAAATGGACCTCGAGGTGTTTCTGGATTATGCGGGAACGCTTTATAATAAGGTTAATGCTATCTAGGGAAAAGCTATTTATTTTTTGCCTAAAGATATGCTTGGAAGCTAAAAAAGATGTAATTTTCCACTTTCACTAGCCCAAAGTTTACTTAAGCATGAGAGCGACATAACTTTTTCTATTAGTTTGGATGTGATTTAGGGCATATAATAATAAGGAAAAAGCGGCAAAATATTTTTGCTGTGTAAAAAAACCTGGGTCAGAAACTGGTCTATCTTTATTTTTTCATTTTATATTTTCGGATTGTAATTTGTTTTCTCATTTAATAATACAACGTAATTTTAAATATTTCAAAAAAGTGTATAGGATGGTTTAATTAATTTAATATTAGTTAATGAACCTTTAATAAAATATCGAAAAAATTGTTATAAAGAGGAATTAAATAGAAAATACATATTACCAGAGAATCTTGGTTCGTCTAACAAAGAAAAATAATAAAATATTTATAACAAAAAATTATATTTGCCATAAAAATATATTTTTATAAAAACAAAACAGGTTATGTGCACCGGTCGTTGGTCCATTTAAATCCCCTTATTTTTTCTTGTAAAATATTGTTTCTTTAATAACTTTAAACTACACCTATCACTTACTTACCCGTTAAGGTAATAAATGTGTGTTTTTTGTTCGTTTTAGACTAGTTCTGTTTTAATACTATCTTAATAATCTTTTGTCCTTTATATTGAGTTATTCTGTGTCCTTAAGTCCACCACACTTCTTCTTCTTCCCTGGAAGCCCTCTAGATTTACTACCGAAGGCCGCGCAGCTTCTTGGGCTTTTGTGCCTAATCTCCCATTTCTTTTATACCAATCCTCCCATTAGTCTTGTTTCTTCTACAAATCTGTGTAACCCCGGGACTGGTTGGTTGATATATTCCTGTGGACTCATTTTTAGTTGCCCAAATAATGCCTGTCTTTTGTAATTCATCTCTTTACATTCGCACAGAATATGGTAGGCTGTTTCTTCCCCTCGTCGGACATTCTGCAACTTGGGTCCCCATTGTATTAGCCTATCTTGTGTAGGTGTTCTCTTAGGTTATCGTACCCTGTTAACAGCCCCACTGTTAAATTAAGTCTCTTTCCACTTTGTCTAAGTAGTCCTTCCTTTGTTCTTTTGAACAGGCCCCTTTTCCGCGTCTTATTCTACTGAGGTTCCCCCAGTCTAGTCCAAAGTATCGCTCATCTGCTTTTTTGTTGCCTTTTATTTCCGAATGTCCTAGTTCCCACAGGAGAGTTACACGAGTACTTTACTGTTGCGATCAAAAATTTAATGGAAAATTAACTAAATTATTAACTCTTAACAAAGAAATGCATTTTCTACAAAATATGGGGTTTTCGATTATAGGTTATTTTTTTTTATCTTGGGACAGTCCACGAAGGCTGATGCCTAAGTACTAACGTACCGTGGGTGTCTTCAGTGTGGTGAGAGGAAGTTTGTTCACACGGGACGGAGGAGAAGGAAAAACTTCTGCGGGCAGCAGGTTCCATAGTCTTGACACTCTAGGGATGAAGGAACGAAGAAAGCGGGAAGTTCAGGGCCTCTCTAACTGAACTGTAAAAGGATGCATAAAAGTTGCACTACGTGTTGCTCTGTTGGGAGCTGCCAGAGAAGGAATTATACTGGCCAACTCCTCTGAGCAGAAGCCGTGAAAATACCTATAGAAGAGCGACATATCCCCTACAGCTCGACGGTGTGCAAGAAGAGGAAGCCTTTCTGTGAGCGTTGGATCATTAATAAGACGAACGGCTCTTCTTTGAATGAAGTCCAGAATGCTAAGTGTTGTAGGGGACGCCATTCCCCAGACATGAGAACAATATTCTAAAGAGGGTCTGATTTGGAATACATACAGAGTGTACAGATTGGAGAAGAGAAATATTTTCTGGCTCGGAAGAGAAATCCAATGTTTTTTGAAGCTGCCGAAGCTATGGATAAAATGTGTTTGTGCCAGTTGAGGTTATTCTCAAAAGTAACGCCGACAAGATTAAACGACTCTTTGTTCTGCAGAACTTGGCCGCTCATATGTAAGGGATGAGCATTCGCAGACTTTTTCGCGACTGTGTTTTCGAGGGATTAAACTGAACAAGATTTTTGTCGCCTCAATCCAAGATAAGTTTGAGGTCTTGTGAAAGAGATATTTGCATTGACCTGCGCTTGTTTTCGAAATCAGGATTACACGGTGGCTTAAGAAATTGAATACTAGAGTGGAGGGTACTATCGTCAGCAAAACTATGAATGGGATTGATTGTGGAAGAGAGAAGATCGTTAATGTGAGAAGAAACAGCGTGGGTGCCAGCACTGAGCCCTGGGGCACCCCAGCATTAATTTGGTAGAAGCTGGAGGAATGACCATCTACACTAACTGATATACGTCGATTAGAAAGGAAACTGAAAAGTCAAGAGCAAAGCTTAGGTGGAAGACCGTAAGAAGGAAGTTTGTTAAGAAGCCCATCATCTAGACCTGATCGAAAGCTTTCGATATGTCAAGAGCAACGATCTGGGATTCACCAAGAAACTCAAGGGACTTGTTCCAGTTGTGTGAGACAAAGGAAAGAAGATCAGTTGTGGATCTACTGTGACGGAATTCATATTGTCTATCATGTAAGATCTTATGTTTTTTGCCGAACCGGACTAAAAGGATAAAATTGTAAAATTACCAATGCCAATTCTAATTTAGGAAATGAAGAGACTTTGTATTTCGTGCAAATTTTTATTAAAAAAATCCTAGCATAGCATTGCTAGGTTTTTATAATAAAAAAAATTGCACGAAATACAAAGTCTCTTCATTTCCTAAATTCTTACGTGCACACAGCCACAACCAAGTTTCAATTCTATTTTATACCGTTTTATATGGTAAATAGAATTGAAAATAAAAGTTGCCATAAATAAATTTTATTACATCGTTGTTAAAACATATTAGTCAATATAATAATATGGCGAATATGGCTCATATCATTATAATGACTAAATTTAGGAATTATTATTATTAGAAACAATTTCAGTATTAGCTTCATATAAAGAAAAATGTTCAAGAAGTATGTCGTGGCCTTGTTTATTGGCCACTTCGACTACACCGTTCCAACCCAGCTTTCCCCTTGCGCGAATAAATCGTAATAAACCTGTTAATTGCCCCATTTTTGGCGATTGGATACAAAACTTTGGCTTCGGCCAATCCTTCGGCTTTTTTTGGCCAAAGCCGAGTGTATGGCCGAATCTGGTCGAAACCTTTGGTCGGACCAGTGGCGCAACTAGCTTCCTGATGTGGGGGAAGCTGAAGCCTCGGGTCTCTATAAGTCGATTTGGTGACACTATATGATGTTTTTCAAAACTGACTACAGTACGTATTTTACAAATGCCTGAATTTGACGAAAATCCTCTACTATAAACTTTATTCTTCGATATAATCTACGTTCTTAGTTTAAAAAAGTTATAAAAGACATTTTTATATACATACATACATAATATGTAAGTAAAAATATGTTGAGTTTAAAACTTAACACTTTTTACTAAGAACAACTTAAAAACTAAAACAAGTTTTGTTGAATTAAATTCTGTTAAATTATAAATTCCTCCTGAGTGAATAAAGCTAACAAAGTTATAAAAGACATTTTTATATACACACATATATGTAATTAAAAAATATACGAGTTTAAAACTTAAACAACTTAAACCGGTACTAAAAACAACTTAAAAACCGAAACAAGTTCTGATAAATTAAATTTCTCCTAAGTGCACATACAGACAGACGGACCAGCAGACAAAAGCGTTAAAAACTTAAAATTTAATACACTAAATTTATTTTTCTGTTTTTAGGTGCATATTTATCAATTACGTCTTCCAAATTTATTTCTATATCATTTTCGATAAATAACAATTCAAGTGCAGAAAATCTTTCTTGGTCCATCGAAAATCGTAGCCAATTTAAAATAATTAATTAATATTATTAATAATATTATAATAGCGAAGAACCTCTCGCACGTGGCAGACGTTACTGGTAACGTTATTGCCACTTGAAACAGAGTATATACTGATGGAAAGATTTCTGGTTTAAGTTCATTTCGAAGAGTTTCATCCATTCTTTCATTAGCTAAGCTGTTTCTTAAAACTGTCATTTCCGCCTTTATGATATTTTTCTCCAACCTAAAATACTCTGCGTAGTATTCAATAAAAGGCATGGATTCCTCGTAATTTAGCGTAAAGAATATGTCTATGGCTGCCGCAATGCGAATGCTTTCCTCGGAGAATCTTGATTTTAAAAAACCTACCAGAGAATCTAAGATTCTATAGAAGATATGGGCTCTCCAATAATCTACAACATTTGGAGTATTTATGCCTTCTTTGGCTCCCACTGTTGAATTCGCCACATAATCTTTTAGTCTCGATAGTATTTTTTTTTTTCTTTGAGGATGGAGGATCCAAACTTACATCTACCTGGTTGGCAAACTCTTCGCAAAACTGATTTCCTCATGAATTTTCTCATTTTTCTTGAAGACGTTATCAAGCGCAAAAATTCTTTGTAGTAGGAATGAGAATAAGGTAATGGCAACGCACTAATAGCAGTTAGGTACTTATTATACTATTTTGTGACTATCGGGTTTGGGGGGGCTAAGCTCCAACCAGCCCACCCCCCCCTTATTGCGCCACTGGGTCGGACACTAATGTTATGCGTCAATATTGCCAAGAATTTGCATATTCTTTAATTAAGTTGTCTTTTTAAAAGATTATTAGAAATAAAGCAGTTTTAAATTTATATATTTTTTGAGATATTCAAATATTTATTAAAAAAAGTTTAAATTTTGTACAATAACGCAGAGTACATTGATTACACAGTATCAACTACAAAAATCTCATGTTTATTCTATACAAGAGGTTAAATTATTAATTTTTATAAATATTTTTAGAAAATTATCCCTCGAGATAATTCTAAATAAGACTACAACCTTGAATTTTCATTGTCTTTATTTGTTAAGTGGTACACAACGTTTTGGTTAGTAATATATCTCCAACTGTAAGTTATCACTTGAAAATGGTTAAAGATACATAACCAATCAAAACGTTGGGTACCAATTAACAAATAAAGACAATTAAAATTTAAGATTTTAGTGTTATGGAAACTACAAACAACATTATATAACGCCTTCAAGGAAACGCTATCATAGTATATTATTTAGTTTTACATTAACTTTAAGTTGCTACAAATGGTAAAAAATATTTGTTTTAGTTTTTATTTTTTTTTATAATTACCCTACGTACACTTCATAAGGCACGGCGTGCATAATCCGCAACAGAGAATAGATTTGAGAGTCATATTTTTTTAAATATCGATTGAGGTGGCGCAAAATTCGGAATTTTAAGACAAAAACATTAAGGAGCTAATTTAGCACTTACTTGATTAAATTTATTAAGTCCAGTGGCGTCTCGAGCGGGATCGGAACGAATATTTGTAACAAAAAGATGTACGTCACTGACTTGTGCAGTTTTTATAATATTTTTTGGATTAAGCAAATAGAAATACAACTTTTTTGTCTCTGAAGATGAAATTGTCTTTACCTTCAAAGGAAAAGCCAAACAATTTGCTGCCAATTCTACGCTTGATCGTCCTATTAATCTTCCCTTATCCAACAGTTGTCTCTGTTTCTCATAAAAAGTCCGATATAATTTTTAAAGTCAAACAGATCAAGCGTATTCTTTCTTCTCTTAATACTAAAAAATCGTCTGGGCTGGCTTTTGTACCATATAATAATTAAAAACGTTGTTAATAAAAGTCCTGGAAAATGTCAGTAAAGTTACGCTTATTTTTAAATTACCAGATCACAGATCACATATTCAAATTATCTTTCATGACACAAAAAAATAGGTATAAACTGTCTGTGAACGATTTATTTAAAAATCTTAACATAATTTAGGTTATTCCTAATAATAACTTTTGAGACACCTCTGTTTTAATAGAACAGAAATAATACGTTTTTTTCCGATTGCCGACAAAAAACTTATTTGCGTTAAAATGCCGGAAAGTGACACTTTGGAGACCGAATAGGTAGTTTCCGGGACGAGCCGTAATGCTGGGGTAAAAGTGAAATTGGCAAATTTGTTTTAGACGTGTGTTATAAAAGAAAAGATTGGTCATGTTAAAATTGTGCCACTTACAGATACTAACAAAATAATAAAATATATTTTCAATATTAACTGTCTAATAGGCTGTCCCGTCCGTGTATAGAGATTTTTTTTTTGAGCTACGGCTACGCAAGTGGTATCAATAGTTGCATTTTGATACAGATATTATGATTATTACTAAATTTAATTAAATATTTGTCATCTTGAGACCTCTACCGGTCCTTGAAGTTTCTGAAATTGGCCATTTTTAGGGATTCCTAACATTAACTCTAAATAAATCATACAAAATTTTGAGCTACGGTTACGCAAGAGGCATTAAAAGTTGCGTTTTGATACAGAGATTATGATTATCAATAAATTTAATTAAATATTTGTCATCTTGAGGCCTCTACCGGTCCTTGAAGTTTCTAAAATTGGCCATTTTTAGGGGTTCCTAACATTAACTCTAAATAAATCATACAAAATTTTGAGCTACGGCTACGCAAGAGGTATCAAAAGTTGCGTTTTGATACAGAGATTACGATTATCATTAAATTTAATTAAATATTTGTCATCAAGGACCGGTAGAGGCCTCTACCGGTCCTTGAAAATGGAAATTTAAGTGACTTTTAGAAAAATAAGAATGCCGGTAAAGCCCTCAAGATATTTTAAAATCTTTTTTATTATTTTTATGGTAACCTACAACTTATAACGCAACTTTTGATGGGTCTTGTGTAGCGAAATTTGAAAATAAAATATTACGGGACACCCTACTGTACAACTCGTCTATTTTATTAAGGAAAAATATAATCTGTTAATAAAGGATATTTCTAAAACATTTTAGAACCACCTTAAGTGAACTTTAATTCTTTAACATCGTTTTATTGCTTCGTAACACACCTCAAATTTTCTTCTATTGTCGACAAAATCTCCCTAATTGAGAATATTCCGAACGCAATCTTATATTCCAAAGAAGCAATTTTCTCGCTCTTTAAGTACCATTATTAAAATAATCCTGCTTATCTTTATACTCCTTACTTTGGTTATGTAAAACGAAAACTATTTAATTCCATTTTACTGCTATATTAAGAACCTCAAATAATTTTCTTCCCTACATAAAATAAAAAATAATATACTTTTTTTTTAAATAAAACACGGCACTTAACTGTTAAAGTAATTTAATAAGTAATACTGAAAAAATGGTTAATCTGAATTTTTAATAAAAAGTTAAATTGTAATTGCTTATGACTCTAATAAATAAAAGTGTTGAAATATTTAAAATCTGGTTATCTAGACCAAAATGGTTTAAAATACAGGGTGTCCCAGAATATGTGGGCAATCTCTCGGAATCTAATAAAAACCTAAAAATATTACGACAAGTTTCTATAAACTTTTTTTCTATGACCTTCCCCTATGGAGATACAGGTACATAACGGACGCCCCTGGAAATCGTTTTTATTTAAATAACTTTTAAAACACTAGGCGTAATTTAATATTTTTTAATATGATGGTTACTAGATAAGTCTTCTTAAAATAAGCCCATTAAATCATATTTGGCTTATTTAGTTTGCCAGGGACGGACTAGATCTGACACAATAATAACTATTTTTAACACCCTGTATGATAAAGGCTCAATGACATTATTTTTTAATAGCTCTAACCTTAAACTAAAAAAAAGTATTCTTGATTGACATCGATAAAATCAACTGTTTACAAGAAATAAAATATTATGGTTGGTAATTTTTTTTACATTATACAGGGTGTTTTCTAACTGTACGTCAATATTTAGGGAAGCAATTTTGGGTCATTTTAAGAAGAAAACTTCATGTGAACGTATGTCCTAAACGTCTTAACTTTTGAGATACAGGGTGGTAAAATTTTGATAAATAAATTATTTATTATTAATATCTGTAATACCACTTTAAATATTTTAATGAAATTTGGCATAAATGTACTATGTATCAGGAAGCATTTTTTAGTGTACCACATTTTTTTTAAATTCCACCAGTGGTGTTCGTACAAAATTTGACCAGCCTATATGGCAAATAAAAAAAATGTGTTGTTGTATTTATCGGGGTTTCTAGACGGCGAAATTAAATCAAAATAAGAAATAATTTGGTAAGGGTCAAGGATGATCTACAAATATTTAAATTGAAAAAAGAGAAATATTAAATTAGCCATCTGAAAATATGATGCTCTTAAATAATATTTCGGCCCGATGAGGGTTGTTATTAATTAATAAATCGACCCCCAACAGGATGAATTTTTGAAAATTTGACTGAAAGAGTTTGTTTTTTTTTCTGACTTGGCGTATTTCCACCCAACAACAAAAGTTAACACACCCCAAAAACCGGGGCATTGTTGGTAAATTAGACAAATTCCGAGTTTACCAAAACCCGAAGGTATCGGTTTTTAGCAAAGTTGCTAGGGGATCCCAATAAAATGCCACCTAAAACTTTAAAATTTTCGAATACTACTTTTGAAGCCGGGGATATTTGAATTTTTTTTTTTATGACTTTATTTGAATGATGTCTTTTTTTCCGCTTTTTTTTTACAAGATAGTTATTGATTTCATACACCGAAGGTTGTCTATTGTCATCAAACCCGTTTTTTAAATTCTGGATTTTTTAATTTTAAGTTATTTTCCAAAACCAATAAGTTTTGATTATTCGAAAATTTAATGGCACCATAACAAACCTTTTAAATCCAAAAAATTTGGGAAAACATTAAACTTATTTTTTGAAAAGTGGAAACATCATTGGATTTGGGATCTTAAAAGTTTTAAAACGCGTAATAAAAATTCAGGATCCATTAAAAAAAAAAAGTTAATTTTTAACAATTAAAAACACCGGAATTTAAAAAAAAAAATACGCAGACACGACTGCGACTACACGCCCATAGTCCAAAAATCGCAGTCGTTAAACGGACGCATTTGCGCCGCTTGAAGCCCGGCCCATTTGACCTGAGTAGGGGGCTTTCGACGTTGAGAGGGCGGTCGGTAAAAGGGAACATACCTTAAGGTATGTTTCTTCCACGCGGCCGCCGCATGCGGCCAACGCACTACGGCGGCAAAGCACTCCTATAAGTTTTTAAATGTGTCTGGTTTCTTCCAAGCGGCCGTCGTATGCGTCCGCTGTCAACGACTGCGATTGATGCGACTGGACTGCTGAAGAATCAGTGTACACGCAGTCTGTCTGCGACTGATATTTTGTTTGTGTTGTTTGTGGAATATCCGGTGTTTTTTTTTTAAATTTTTAAAAAATTGAAACTTTTTTTTTTAAATGAGATCCTGGATTTTCTATTACTTTTTTTAAGAGCTTTTAAGATCCCAAACCAAGATGTTTCGGGACTTATTCAAAAAAATCAGTTTAATGTTTTTCCCAAGATCCTGCCAAAATATATTGTCTGACTCTTCTAACCTATGGTTTGTTATAAAATTGCCATTAATATAAATTTTTCGAATAAGTGCAATACATTATTGGTTTTGGGAACTTAATAGTTCCTAAAATACATAATTAAAAATCCAGGGCCGTATTTAAAAACAGTTGATGATGACAGCTCGGGAAACGAATCGTCGGTGTATAAATCTAAAAAACTATCTTGTAGAACATGAAAAGTAGCAAGGAAATATAAAAGTTATTTTGTTACATCGATTCAAATAAAGTCATAAAAAAAAAACGAAATTGCGAATAATCGGTTTTTTCCAAAAAGTAAGTATTCGAAAATTTTAAAGTTCTAAGGTGGCATTTTAATTAGATCAAAATTGCGAATTTGCCTTCATTTAACCGACCCGTATCTCTTTAAGTTTCCGAGATCCTAAGATGAGACTCGAATTTGGTTCACCCTGTACAGATTTACCTTAATACAATGGCTAATTTTTCCTCTGGGGTTATTGGAATTCAACTCTGTTGTCTGGCTCGGACTTTTATCGTCTTTTATTCAGTCAAGAATAAAAATAAACTCTGCTTTATTCACTCTAAAATATTTTCTAAATTTTACTTCATCCTGTTGGAGATGTCGATTTATTAATGTAGTATAACAACCCTCATTGCGTCTTTACTGAAATATTGGATTTATAGAGGCATTGCTATGTTTCAGATTGGCTAATTGTAATAGTATTTCGTCATCCTCTTCCTCCTTCTCCTAATAATAATTATATTGCTAGGGTCATCCATCACGATTCTACCAAAGATTATTCCCTTTCACTAATAATTTTGCTATCGGGAGTTTCAGCGGGTTCTAAGAAACCACCCGGGTTAAACGGCGGCCGCATGCGTTAGTCGCATTGCGTTAGTCGGATGCGACGACCGCGTGGAAGGAACCACACCTTTAAGGTTAAAGCTTTCCAAAAATAATATTGTTGAGCCTTTATCAAACAGGGTGTTAAAAAAATTGCTATTATTGTGTCAGTGCAAGTCCGTCCCTGGCAAACTAAATAAGCCAAATATGATTTAATGGGTTTATTTTAAGAAGACTTATCTAGTTACCATTAAATCAAAAAAATATTAAACTACGCCTAGTATTTTAAAAGTTATTAAAAGAAAACGATTTTCAGGGTCGTCCGTTATGTACCTGTGTCTCTGTAGGGAAGGCTCGTAGGAAAAAAGTTTATGGGAACTTGTCATAATATTTTTGGGTTTTCTGTTAGATTCCGAGAGATTGGCCACATATTCTGAGACACCCTGTATATGGTACTTTATTGTTTTATTTAATTTTAACAATGAAAACTATGATAAGCTATAAGAGATACAGAAAAATTCAAACAAAAATAGAGCTTTTTAAGTTGTCTATAAAAAAAGTTATATAAATATTTTTGATAAAAATAATAATTAAGGCGATATAAAGAAAAATGTAATTTTGACAAAAAAATTCAGTCTAAAATAGAAAAAAAATATGTTTTAATTAATGGAATTTTTAGGTTTTTTTAATTATAAATCTTTTACTGTATTTATTAAATCCTAAATCACTCAAAATTTGCAAAAAAAAAATTAAAAAAAATTGAATGTTTAAATTTTTCCCAGGGATATTTATATCTTAAAAAAATCTTGAAAATTCGGTTTTTTGATTATAACTCGAAAAATATTGCATTAAAATTAAAATGTTATATCACTTAAATTAAAAGTCTTATAAAAAACATACTTTATGTCATATAAAGTTTCATGTATATTTAATAGTTTTTAAGATATTGACATTTTAAATTTAAATAGAAATCGGTAATATTTAAAATTACGCCAATACTCGATTTCTTGCTGTTTCACCCCCAATTTTGACTACAGATTCGCGGAAAAAATTGGCCAAAAAATCTTAGTACGACACCCAGCCCACACCACTTTTTTTGTGGACCTGTGTAATTTGTGGTCAAGTTCATTGGTCAACACTGTTTCAGAAGCCCGTACGATCGTAGCCAGAGCATCCTATAGTTTTCTAATAGAAACGCTATAAACTGGGACACATTTTTTCAAGGTTAAATCCACGAAGTATAGCAATTCAAGGAGTTTGAACGTAATGTTAAAAGAATGGCAATTTCAGGGGCAGAACTTTAGTCGGCAAAGCGCGCTACTTTTCAAGACGTACTCATTTTTCTTGTACGTTAATAAATACAATTATTAATTAAATAAACTTATATGATTGATAAACAAAATGAAAAAGTCTATAATACATAATTTTACATCTTTTAAAAAAATAAAAACAGAATATTTTACTTTAATAAGATTAGATACTAACAATTATATTAGAAAATAAACGAGATTATACGACTAAGTGAAGAATTATTAACAAATTAAATTATATATCAATAAAAAACTTACAATTACATTTTTCAGTAGTAACAATTACAAAATTAAAGTAAAAAATTATACTTTTAATAACTTACAAATATTTTTGAGGTTACTTACTTTCGGTGCTTTAAATAATGCTTGTTTTTACTACCTTTTCGACCATTTATGCACCCAGAAATTGCACAGCATCGTCCCATTTTAAAATTAATTACTTAAAAATTTGAAAACAATTAACAATTATTTTTATTTAGTAGATTATGTCTTTAGATTAATCAACCACGTCGGTATACATTTTTAAAAAGGAATAACAATAACAGTAACGGTACGTTTCGGTTTTAGCGCCACGAGTGACAAAAAAGTGTACTATTACCTGGGTTTATTTTTATATACAGAGTGTCCCAGAATATGTAGGCAATCTCTCGGAATCTAATAGAAAACCTAAAAAGATTATGACAAGTTTCCATAAACTTTTTTCCTAAGACCCTCCCCTACGGAGATACAGGTACATAACGAACGCTCCTGGAAATCGTTTCTGTTTAAATCACTTTTAAAATACTGGGCGTAATTAAATATTTTTTTAATATGATGGTTACTAGATAAGTCTTTTTAAAATGAACCCATTTAATCAAATCTGGCCTATTTAGCTTGCCAGGGGCGGACTAGCTTTAACACAATACTAGCAATTTTTTTACACCCTGTATGATAAAGGCTCAACAATATTATTTTTGGATAGCTTTAACCTTGAACCGGAAAAAAGATATTCTTGATTAACATTGATAAAGTCAACTCTTTGTATTTGCCAAAATAGACAGGTCAAATTCTGTACGAATGCCACTGGTGAAAATAAAAAAATTAATACATAGTACATGTATGCCAAATTTCACTTAAATATCTAAAGTGGTATTACAGATATTAATAATAAATGATTTATCTTTAAAAACTTTACCACCCTGTATCTCAAAAGTTAAGACGTTTAGGACATACCTTTATATAAAGTTTTCTTCTTAAAATGGACTCAAAAATTGCCTCCTTAAATATTAACGTACAATTAGAATTATTTCTCGTAAACAGTTGATTTTATCGATGTCAATTAAGAATACCTTTTTTTTCAGTTTACGGTTAAAGCTATCCAAAAATAATGTTTTTGCGTCTTTATCATACATGGTGTTAAAAAAATACTATTATTGTGTCAGAGCTAGTCCGTCCCTGGCAAACTAAATAAGCCAAATATGATTTAATGGGTTCATTTTAAGAAGACTAATCCCGTTACCACCATATTAAAACAATATTAAATTACGCCCAGTATTTTAAAAGTTATTAAAAAAAAATGATTTCCAGGATCGTCCGTTATGTACCTGTATCTCCGTAGGGAAGCCTCGTAGAAAAAAGTTTATGGGAACTTGTCATAATATTTTTGGGTTTTCTATTAGATTCCGAGAGAGTGCCCACATATTCTGGGACACCCTGTATACAAATTTCGTTGAAAAGCTTATATTGTTTGGACACCTTGTGTTTCTTTCTATACTTCGTGGTTAATCCACTTCATTTTTACTCTCTAGTCCTCTATATTCAAAACTTTTCACGTGGTTAACTAAACTGTTATTTCGTAAGTGGCTTAAATCAAGCAACGAGACTCTTTAAGGCTTAGAAAAAACTTTAGTTAAAGAAAAAAAAAATAGCCACCTTTTAACCCAACCCAATTAAGGTAATGACCTTAAATTATTTTAATTGCAGCCCTAAATAATTAATACCATTAAATCCAAAATCGACGCCGACGATGAGCTGGACCCAGAACTAGCAATAATCCGATCGTTCATCAGAAGCTCTTTTGTCAAGTTCACCGCCAGGGATCGTTTATTAAGTTAAATCTGGTCCTAATCTAGGTGTCCGGGTCGACTCTGGTTATGTAAATTAAAACGATTTCTCCATCCTCCCAAAGCATATCTTAATAACGCTTCTTCAACGCCTGAAACAGATTTTAACAGCATTTTCGCTTTAATTGGATTGTACGCTTGCCTTAATTTCTGCACAAGTGTAATAATTGTATTTTCCAAAGATTAAATTTTAAAAATATCCAATCCAATTCTTCCTTGTATGTGCGAAATAAACAATAGCTAATCAATATTTTTTTTAAATTTCTTGGTCATGGATATAATATTAGTAAAAACATTATTTAAAAAGGTGGCGTAAAATAGGATGTGGATATAAATAAAATTAAATCCTTTATAACGAATTACTTTGTATACCATAAAAAGAAGTATCGCAAATAAAAGTTTGTTAGAAACATTGCACAGTAAAAAGTTTTTAAATACTACCGGGAAAAAGTAACAAACAAAAACTAAAAGTTATAATTGTTACCAAGATTCTTAAATTTAAAAATATAACTGGAACTTGATTTTAATGAATTTTGACATATTATTTTTCCGTTTAATTATAGGCAATATTTTTATATATTACGCATTTTCTTTCTCCTTCCCTCCTGTTTGGTCCAAGAAAAAAAAATAAGCATAAACATACCTTTTGCCCTTACAAAATTGCCTAAAAATAATTAATTATAATAATTTACTGCTTGGATACTGTACCGGGTGTTCAAAGAGGAAAGAACGCCGGCTGTATCTTGGAAACTATGTATCGCACATCGTTGGGGAAAAAAGATTTTAGGTAAAATGGGCAAGAGAAATAGCTAAAAATTATTTTTATGTTTCTTAAACTACCGGGTGATGGCGTAACTGCTACGTAAAATTAAAAAATATATATTTTTTCTCCAAAATTAGGTGGTAGGTATTAGGTAAAATTTTAATAACATCCGCAAGGATTTTAACCAATTCTGCATTAGTTCGGTAAAGGACTTTTTGTCGTATGTCCAATAATAAGGGTCGGGGAAGATGATAAATAATTCAAGTTTTAAATAGCTTTACCTCCTACATCCTTTATCAAAAGTGGTTCAAGTGGGAACTCGTTTAAAAGAAAATTTAAAGCTTTTTTAAATGTTGTCCTTTTTGGTGTCGGCTAGTTTGTAGTTTACCAACTGGACAATTGAACTGGAACTGTCAATTGTTTGTTTTACAATCTTTTTTTCTTGTTTTTATTTCCAAACCTACTTGACTCATATTTAAATTCGAGTTAATAAATACTCCAATCACGGCATTTTCATATTTCCGATTGTTCATTTTGTTCTCTGGTGGATGCAATACATACTTTTCAGTTTTTTTTCTTTACAGTAAGTATCATTTAAGAAACAGGTTACTTTGAAATAACTCGAAAACAAATGTATATATTAAAACGCTGTTTTTGTCAGGGTATGAGTATTTTTTCTTTTTCGAAATTAGCATTATTTATCATCTTCCCACACCCTTTTTAGTGTAAATAGGACAAAAAATCCTGAACCAACCTGATGCAGAATTATGTAAAGTTTTAGAGATGTTATCAAAATTGTACCTAATACCAGCTAATTTTAAAGAAATAATAGGTTTTTTAATTTACCGTTGTGGTTGCGCCATCTCGCGGTAATTTTACAAACTTGAAAATAATTTTTGGCTCTTTCTCTTGACTACTTTTACTAAAAATATTCTTTTTCCAATGCTGTGCAATAAATAGATACAGCCGGCGTTCTTTTTTATTTGGACAGCCAGTACATTTAATATTATTTTTTAAGTGTACAAAAATTTACTTACACCACCGGTTTTACTCGTATTAAGTCGCGTTTACGCCAACTATTAAACGTTACTCCTCAGCCTATATAATAACTAATAAAGATTGCTTCTTTATTTTTTGTCTATTTACTGGTAAAAAGGTCTTTAACCCCACCACAATACTCCTGTTTTTAGCTAGTCAACGGGCCGGTATGGCAGTTATGCACTTTGATAAATTTAGTTGCGACTGCCTTGTTAGTTTTTTTTTATTTTCTAAAAAAGCTCATAACGTTATATGTAACCAATAAACATCATACAAAGGTATTGCGCACTTTAAAAAACACAAAAATTATTCGTATAAATCGTTCAAAAAACATTAAGAGCTGCAGAAAGAAGATGAAGAGCGAAGAATGGCATTTTGTTTTGAAATGATGAATATGTTGAGGGTGAATGTACATTCACCCTCAACAATAAACCAAATGTTCAGAATTGCCGGTATTGGAGCCAAGAAAACGAACATCGTTGTTTAGACTCGGACACAATATCCCCAAAAAACAAATGTATTCGTGGGAATTATCGGACACCATATCATTGAACCCTTTTTTATGGACTATAACCTGACAAAAGAAACCTATTTGGACTTATTTCAAAATAAAATTGGACCCGCCGTACCAAATGGATGGTTGCCCCACCCATAATGCCCGCATGGTTAGAGAGTACCTGGAAAATGCTTTTAACGGCAATAATATTGGTCCACGGTACCGGATACTTTGGCCAGCCAGGTCACCTGATCTTTCACCGAATGACTTCTTTCTGTGGGGTCACTTAAAAAGTGCCATTTATAAAAGTGTAAAATTTGAGAAGCTAAACCAGCTTCAAAACGCTATTTCCTTGGAATGTAATAAAATTTCGCAATATCAACTAAGCAACGTTAGAATAAATTTTTTAATTGGTTGGGATATTGTTTAGCTGTTAATGGGGGGTTGATTAAACATTTAATTAATTAACGTTTATGTAATTCTCTATATTTTTAAAAAACTTATTGTATTTTATTTAATTTTATTTTTCCACACCTGGTAAAATATTAAGAGTTCAGTTCTCTCTTTTTTCGGATCTATTTTTAATCTTCTGAGTTAAACATTTACAAATATTTATTGTGATGGCTTTGGACTCAAATTTACTGACAATACGTTTAATGGTTGAAATGGACCAGATAGGCTTGATGGAAAAAATAATTTTAACGTGTCTTTTACTTTGAATGTAATGGTTGTGAGATTGATGAAACAAAAAAAATCCTTGTATTCGGATGTACGTCAGATTTGACAAAGCCTTAATTGTTTGCTGATGGCTGGTGTCTGTTTTATTTTACCTGAACCGAAAATTTGGTAATTTTGCAATTAAATTTAATTGAATAATTCAAGATTCGCTTATTAAAATTTTTTAAAACTTGGCACGAGGGTTTTTCAGATTGGTCTTTTCAAAAAGTTATTTATTTTTTTCTGTAAAATATACAGGAAAGCCAATAATTAACCCCTTAAAATTTACATGGAATGTTCCGCTCGGCGACGCACCACCCGGTATGTACTATTGGGTTTCATCTCATTAACTAGGTTTTTTGCTTTCTTTTAAAGAAATTTTTGTACGACTGTAAAGGATTTAATTTAGAAATTTTTTGTCACTTCTTTATTAAATAAAACCTATGTGTTTCGTTTTATATTTATTGGTATCCAAAAAAAGCTTGTCATTGGTTTAAATTTTTAATATATATTTTTCCTAAAATCCGATGTTTATTACACCGAACAGAGCGTCTGTCCTTAAACACTAACATTATCTTAAACCTGGTCTCAACTTAGGGAAAAACATAATAATCTTAAATATTTTTTTTATTTTAGTAAAAATCTTTAAAAAAAGTAATTTAAAGGACATTATATAATTGTTAATATATAATAATATATATATATATATATATATATATATATATATTTTATATATATATATATATATATATATATATAAATAATATATATATGTATATATATATATATATATATATATATATATATATATATATATATATATATATATATATATATATATATATATATATATATATATATATATATATATATATATATATATATATATATATATATATATATATATATTAGAATGACATAAAAATGTATTAAAACATATTTCTGTTTTAACAGTATAAAAAAAAATGAATTTAAAAAACCCTTCTCGTTTTTTCCTTAAATTATTAAACCTTTTTGGCATTTAAAGTCTGTTACTGTAAAATATGACAAAACAATTTTTATTTATAATTTTATGTACGATTGACAAATCGAGTGCTACTTATAGAACAATTTTGCGTCCATAAAGTAGCACTTTAGGGTACTTTATTTTACTAGTAAAATAAAGTAACTGCCATTATCAATAACAATTGGTCAAACAACAATTTTTTATTTTATTCAAAATCTAATTAAATATTCAACAACAAATTAATTTCTAATTAAACAAAACAAAGGTTGGTGCTAAAGTAGGCTTCGTAGATTTCGTCTACATCGGTCTTCCACATTTTTTTTACACCACTGTCTGTACGCTTTGTATGTCTCTTGGTACAACTTTCCTGACTTCGCAGGTAGTAAGTAGTCCTTAACTGCTGCTGCAGCTGTCGTTATTTCTTTTAAAACTTCTGAGGTTTCCGTTTTGGCTTTCGATACTATTTTCGTTCTGGATTCCTTTTTTTTTATTTTAGCTTTTTTAAAAAAATTTCGATGTCAACTAATTTGATATTTTTTAAACATAAACATCTACATCTCATAGCAACTGCTGTGGCAATTGATCACCTCTCGAGAAAAAACCCTATACCGGTTTACTCAAATTTTTATTTCTTTATTATAATTTTTTAAATTTTAACTACATATAATCAAATCGCAATCGTACATAAAACATGTATATAACGTGTACATAAGCAGGCTTTATTGACTCATTTTATATAAACATATTTATTTCATAAAGACCTAATTTATATACTAGTTTTATAAATAGCTATTATTAGGATGGTTTTTTAGTTGTTAAATAAACCTCTATTTATAATACAGGTTTAAATAAATGTTTAAAATGTTAAGTTATTCTTAAATTTCTTGTTTAATTATAGTAATCGTTGTAGTTTATGTATTAACATCATTAAAAATACAAACCTTTGTTAACTATTCGTTACATTTTGTAACACACTACCTATTAAAAACATAATTTCTAAGTTGCATGTTTGCCAATATTTTTTTAATTTTAAACTTTTAATTGACCTTTATTATTTAAGTTTCTATAATATGAAAAAATAAATTATTTTATTATTTTGTATCGTTAGTCAAAGCTACATATATAATTGTTTTATTATTATTTTTAATTCTGCAATCGCCCAATTTCAGCAAACTACCTGCTCTTTCCTCATTTCTATTCTCCAGACAGCTTTATGATTTTCATAGGAAATTACGTTGGGATCCATAGGTCTACTATATCAAATATAGTAACAGTCAAAACTGTCATTTCCTTGATGAAAAATGATTATGGTAATATTTCTACCGAAATTACAAAAATAATTGCAATTTAGAAAGGGCGCTTTGATATAGCTGCTTTTTCGAGTGTAGTAAATTAAATAAAGTGTTTATCATCTTTAATAAATACCGAAAACCTAAATTATGCGTATTTAGTACAAAAAAAGACAAGCAGAGTGCTTATTCAATCAAACAGAATACTTCTAAGTTAATACCACGGTATTCTAAAAATCTATAATAGTAGAGTCAATGAAGCATTTTAGTTGGAAGTCCTCAAGAACAGCTCCGATTTTAATATTTTTTTTTAGTAATTTTGTTTTTCCATATTATTTAAAATCAGAAACATTTTAAGGGGGCAAACAAATATTTATATTGTTTAAACAATAATTACGATATTTAAATAAAACATTTTTTAAAAATCCTTATAACTTTTTAAATATTAATTTTCGTTAGTTTTACACAAAACCTTCTTTATAGATAATTAAATTTCCTACCAGAATAGTTTTATAATAATTTTTCGAATTTTTATAGTTTCAAAGATATCGTTACCTTTAATTTCTGAGATTAAGAATTTTACTCAATTTGCGGACTGTTATAATTATTGCTTATAATATATTTGCCAATCCTGGCAATTTTTTAAAATGCATAGATTTGCATAAAAATTTGGAATCAAGCTTAACTTATTTTTCTTTTTAAAATTTATATTATGCCAATGGGCGCTCCTTATTATTTAGGGGTGAAAACTACCCTTTATTGCTAAAACCTATAAAACTATACATTAAAGCTTAAGTTTATTAAAACTGACTTTAATAAGTTAACAAGTAGTATTTTGTATCTTTTAAACATTATTTGATATATTTCAGCCAATAAAAATCAACCCTCATTATGATTTAATTAAATAAAAAATATATATACCTTAAAAAATTTACAGTTTTTTGCATAAAAATTATGAAGCTTAACTTACCCTTCTACCTTCAGCGTAATCTCCATTATGCTAAAGGTAGCTTTTTAATTTTTAGGGGTTATTACAAAAACCCTCAAAATTTTTATATTAAAGCTAAGTCAAATAAAATTATGCTCAAATAAATCGAAATATAAGTATTTAATTCTTTGAAACATTATTTAATATATTTCAACCCTTGAAAATCAACCCTTATTAAAATTTATTAATAAAAAGTTGTTTACCCTAGGAAATTAACATATTGTCACAGAGTTGTAATTAAAAAAATGTGACTGCTCAAAAGTATTACTAATTTAATTTTATAATTAAATAATATTTTTTTTTAAATCCACCCCATACAATATTATCGCATAATGAAATTAAGTTCGACTTACCCTTAAAGTGTGCATTACGCTAATGAGCGCTTTTTTTATTATTTAGGGGGTGTAAACTACCCTATTACTAAAATCTTTAAAACTTACTTCACCTTCATATTAAAGCTTAAATCAAGTAAAACTTGGCTCAAATAAGTTGATTAATGAATGTTTAATCTTTGAAATATTAGTTAAAGTATTTCTACCCTTAAAAGCAACCCCAATTATGCATTAATGAAAAAAAAAATTAATGGCTAAAATTTAAAAAATACGTACAATTACATTAAAAAATGTATTGAAAAACCTAATTTGTCATATGAGTAGATCGTCATGTTTCGATTTGGGCTTTTAGAATGCTCCAAAAAATTGGTTTTTAAGCATAACTTCTTTAGTTTTTGTTACAAAAAGTTATTTTGTTGGTTTTTTTAAGAGCTATAAGGTCCTATATATTAAAACTGTTTAAAACCCTTACTTTTTTAAGGGTGTGAGTTTAAAGGGCTGAAACAAGGTAGTTCTTGTATATACACACGCTTTTAAACGTTTATATTTTACTTAATTTTCGTCATACCGTAAATTAAAAAAAGCAAAATGTTTGTAATTTAAAAAGCTACTATTTGACACCTTAGTAATTTTTACGTATCTCTTTAGTTTTTGAGTTATTTTAAAGAAAAGATCATTTTTTATTAAAATTCTGAAATTTGATTTTCATTTACAGCTGCATTTTTTTCAAAATTAAGCAATTTAAATCGGTTAAAATTTTAGAATGTATAATAGATAGATAAAAAGTATTAAAAAAAGGCTCCGACTCATTTTATTTAGGGTGGTAATGAGGGGGTTGTTTTCGAAGATTTTTATACTCAAAAAAATTTGGTCTAACCCCATTTTAATCATAACTTACTCAGTTTTTATGACAGATAGTTTTTTTAATAAAAGCAATGTCTCAATGCTTCAAAAAAGTTATTATTAGTTTTCCTTAAAAAATACGTAGATTTTGCGTTATTTGCCTTTAAAACTATGACATTTGGGGTTTGATGAATAACAGCTAACCTTTAAGAAACCACAACATGATTTGTATTAGTCCAACAGCAATTACAAAGAAACCATTTTATTCGGTTTTTTAAAAGCTACAATTTTGTTATTTACAGTTTTTTTGATAAGATGCATACTTATCGAGTTATTTGCAAAAAACCGATTAAAAACGTTAATTTTATCGACAAAAAACTCCGACTTTCAATAGCGAATAATTCGAATAGTATGCATTTTACAAAAAAAGCAAAAAACATTTTTTGCTTAGAAATATTTTTTTATCAATTTCTGTGGTCAAAATACATATAAAAAAATTCCACTCGCCCTTCGGCATGATAAAGATTTTGATCCTTAAATTATTCCCTACCTACTGTCACAATTTCAAGTTATTCTATGCATTTTGAAAACATTGCTTCGTTTTCTGGACTATGTATAAAAAATATCCTTTAAGCAAAATTTCTGCTCTGAAATTCACGATATCTTCAAAACTATGAAAAATACGAAAAATTATAAAAGAATTATTTTTGTAAAAAACTTAATTATCTACAAAAAAGATTTAGTGTAAAAATGACGAAAATTAATATTTAAAAAGTTATAGCGATTTAAAAAAATGTTCCATTATCATAAACTTTGTTTAAACAATATAAATATTTGTTGGTCCTCTCCAAAAGGTTTCTAATTGTGAATAATATGAAAAAACAAAAATTTTTAAAAGAAAATCAAAATTGAAGCTGTTCTTAAAGACTTTGACAGTTTTATGTATTCATTGACGCTACTATAAGGCACTTTAAGTTAAATCGTTTAGAGCAATAGCGTTTATTGTATTGTTATGCTGAAATATTGCTATTCTAATTATAAAATTTTACAAAAAAATCTAATTTTAAAACATTCTTACTAAAATTATACTCTGCTTACTTATTTTTCCGCAAATTTCACAATGATAAGGCACAAGAAAGGTAATAAATTAACATAATGTATTGGTGTAATAACCCTGCTAGACTAATCTCGGGAAAGGCAGATAAGACGTAATGTCACATTTGCAAAATTGTTTATTACTGCATTATACAGCTTGGCAAGGGTGTAATAGGAATTATCACGGTAGTAAATCTATTTTTTGTTTCAATTTAATATTTACAAATAACTTATGAGACCAAAATAGTTTTGAACATAAATATTATGTTTTTTTTTTGAAAATATTTATTTAAAATGTACTTTCCTGCAAAAAAAGTTTAAAATTAGAATGAATTATTGTAAATATAAATTTTCAATTTTCTTATTTCTTTATTTTTCTAATTTGTAAAAAGTAAAAAATGAACTGTTCGAAAAAAGATTGGCTAACTAGGCCACTGGATGCGTAACAATATATCTTAATAATACCAACTAATTATTTTATTGATAAAAAATGCTTTTTAAAAATTTAAAAAATGTATAACAATTTTCACATGTTTTAAAGTGCTGTTACTTAATTTTATTTTTAAAACCACATAAAAAAGATTAATTTATAAGTTACATTATCAACTTTCAAAAATTGTTTTTTGAAAATCGGATGGTTTTTAATTTTTTCTTTTAATTATTAAACCTGAATATCTATACGTAGGTGAGAGAGTGTTAACAATAATTTAGTTCCCATTATTGCTAACAAGCAATTGTTTCTACGGCACCCTTCCTAGCTTTGGTCTTTATGGCAACTACGAATAATTGCGACATACGGGGTATACCTTATTCAAAAACAATTGCCCACATAATAAAACAAAAATTTTTAAACGAAAATAAAGAAATATGTCGTAGTGTTCTACGTCGCACAGTGGGACGAAACAACGCCGTGCCACTCAAATTACTCTACAGCTCATATAGTTTAACCGTTTAGGCTCATTTTTAAAAGATTCTCGTCTTAAATTTGCCTATCGTTTCTTTTTTTGTTGATCTTTGATTTGGGTTACTATTTTCTGAAACTTTGATTTTTATTAAAAAAAAAGGAATTTTTGGCGCAAAAATGGTCGTAGGGGCAAGATTAGGTTTTATGACACATTTTTTTGGTTAAAATCTTCCTTTTGATAAGCCCTACAAGACTGTTGACGTGAAAATGAGGAACAACATATGTTTATTGTTCTTATTAACGGCCATATGGCCGAGTGATGACCGCGTTGTTAAATTTAGCAATGGACTTAGCATTGTTAAAAGTTAACAACGGTTTAGAATGTTTAACAAAATGTCAGATTTTGAGAGGTTGCCTACTAAAGTATTGAATAACAGTAACAATGACGTTTTGTTAAACATTCTAAACCGTTGTTAACTTATAACAATTGCTAAGTCCATTGCTAAATTTAAGAACGCGATCATCACTCGGCCGTATTGTTTTAAAACTTTTTACGCCAAGGGGCTTTTACTTATAAAGGGTGCAGAAAAAAAAAGATTTAACAGAAATGGTTCAGAATCATTCAAGAAATAAATATAATTTTTTTCAGAATTTTTGGACAGATTTTCGGACCTCTTGAACTTTCTGATGTGGAAATATTGATCAAATATTTATTGATAAATTCTCGTTATGTCATTAATGGTCGCTTTTTGCACAAAAAGGATTTAGTTCCATTCAGGAATACAGGTGATTTTTTGAAAATGTTTGCATAACTTTCAAAATGTTTCTATTCGGCCATTTTTTCAGAGATTCGAAAATGTGTCCAAAAATTCTGAAACATATTATCCGTATTCCCTGAATGATTTTAAACAATTTTTGTAATTTTTTCCTGCACCTTGTAAGAGAAAAAAGTCCCTTTTGCGTGAAAAATTTCGGAATATTATGGCCGTTTGTGGAAATAATGAAAATATGTTGCCTCTTATTTTCTCCCAGATAGTCTTGTAGGACTTTTCAAGAGGAAGATTTTGAGCAAAAAAGTGTCTGTCAAAACCAAATCTATGATCATTTTTTGCGCCGAAAATTTGTTTTTATCATAAAAATTAAGTTTGGAGATAAATTTCCGAAAAATAAAAACCCAAATCAAAAATTCAAAAAGAGAGATCGATAGAAAAAATCAAGACGAGAATCTTGAAAAGAAAAGAGCTTAAACGGTTGAAGTAATATGAGCTGTAGAGTAATTTGGGTGGCACTGCATTTAGTAATGTTATGAAAGTGATATGTTTCCATTTTGGTTTTAAAGCTAGAATAAACATACAAATAATAAAGTTTTGAGTCCCCTGTCAAAAAAATAATAAAAGGATAAAATTGAGTTTGTATTTTTCTGAAAGTAAGAAGAGTATTTGGGGTAATTTTAAAATGATCATGATAGGTACTCTAGATAAAAAAAATAATTTTAAAATCAAATTTGGACCAAACTAATTTAAAATGACTAGTTTGGACGTAAAACAATCTGCAGAATCCGAAACAAAAAAATATACAAGCTATCCCATTTAAAAAATTACAGATATAATAAATCTGACTAAACATATTAAAACTTGATTTTTAACTTTTTGATCTATGAACCTTATTACAACGTTTTCCCCTAAAGAACCGTTTATCATTTTTTTGGTTATTTTTGCCGGAATAGATATCCATATTATAAAGGTAGATTGAGGCTGCAACCTTTGAACTTTATCATTGATTCAGTTGAATTAAACTTGTAAAGTAACCGAATTAATTTTAAAACTACAATTTGCATAGTTCAGAAAAATTTTTAATCATGTTTTAATATTTGATACCATTATGCATATATAAATGTAATTTTTGGATACAATGTTCTACAATAATAGTAGTCCAGAAAACGGAGCTGAAAAAACTACAAAAAAATTAAATAACCATTAAAAATGCATAGATTTGCATAAAAATTTAGGATTAAGCTAAACTTCTTTTCAAAATATTTATTATGCCCATAGGCGCTCTTTATTTTTTGGAGGTGAAAACTACCCTTTCTTGCTAAAACTCATAAAACTATACATTAAAGCTTAAATTGATTTAATTTGACTCAAATACGTTGAAAAAGAAGTATTTTGTTTCTTTAAAACATTATTTAAAACATTTTAGCCCTTAAAAATCAACTCCTATTATAATAAAAAAAATATTTACCCTAAAAAATTAAACTATTATCACAGTGTTTTGCACGAAAATTTGGGATTAAGCTTAACTTGCCCTCCTCTACCAAATCTTCATTGTGCTGAAAGTAGCTTTTTATTTCTTAGGGATGAAAACTACCCCTTACCGCAAAAACCTACAAAACTTTCATATTAAAGCTTAAGTTACTTAAAATTAGGCTCATATAAATTAAAAAATAAGTACTAAATTTTTCTAAAAATTATTAAATATATTTTAACTTTTGAAAATAGACCCTTAATGTGATTTATTAAAAAAAATGTTTAATAAAAATGTTAATTTTTCTAAATTAACATATTTTCACATTGTAATTTAAAAATATGACTATCAAAAGTATTCCTAATTTAATTTTGTTATTTTTTAATCCTCAAAAATTCACCCCCCACCATATTACAATGCCAAAAATAGTACAAAACAGCGGGTATTTTAAAAAATGCATTGAATCGAAAAAGCTCCAAAATATTGTTTTTTAAGCATAACTCCTTTAGTTTTTGTAATAAGGAGTTCTTTAAAAAATCGTTTTGTTGGTTTTTTCAAGAGCTATAGGGTCCTATTAATTTATATTAAAACTGTTTAAAACCCTTACTTTTTTAAAGGGGTGAGTTTAGAGGGCTAAAACAAGGTAGTGCGCCCCGAGATGATTTGGCAACCACCCCCAAGGTAAAGGCGCCCTTCAGCATGATATATATTTTGATCCTTGGACTATTCCCTACCTACTGTCAAAATTTCAAGTCATTCTATGTATTTTGAAAAAATTGCTAGGCAAAATGGTTCGTTTCCTGGGCCATAGTCCATTATAGAACATTTTTTGTGGGCAAACATGTTACAAAATATAATAGTTAAATCTATAATTACATAAAATAACTAACGAATATTCTAAATAAATTAAGTACTACTTTTTCTACCTAATGATTTTATTATTATGATAAACAAAGCTATTCAAATTTCCATCTTAGCGGGAACGACCGTCTACAAAGCGCGGCCTTCGGGTCGTCTCCGCTCGAAATCGGTAACTCGAGCGACAGTCAGCTGTTTCGCCATTTCAACGCCGCGATGTCTGACGCCAGCTTGCAAAACTGATCAATACAACACACAAATAAAGTTATTTTCAAGCTGTAAGTGGAAAATATCGTATTGGTATTTGGTGCTTGGAGAATTCTCCTTTATGTTCTTGAGTACGTAATTACAGAAATGCAAGGTAAGCTTTTTATTTTTATTTTGATCGATTTAACCTAACACATAACCTCATTTTCTAAAGCCGGTTTGAGTAAATGTTGGTCGCGCATTTTGTGGATTTGAAATTATATCTCGATAGAGTGGTAAGAATAAACCTTTATGATTAATTTATGGTGCTTATTTTTATTCTTTATACAGGGTTAGCTTTGCCGAGAGTTAGTTACTTTAATATACTAATATGTTTAAACATAATACCTATATTTGTATAACTGCTTGTCCTTTTGTCTGTGATAATTGTGAAATGGATGCCATTATAGGAAGTTCGAGGGTATATCTGTTTATGTTTATTTTAATTTACGCAAAAAAGGACCCCTATCAGAGCTTATGAAAACCCGGTTTCTGTTAAAATTGCAGTTTGCTATATATTTTGAAAATGCTTTATTACTATTTTCATCTACTGTTTGAGATATCCTCTCAAAATTATCGGAACTTGAAGGCATAACAATGGCTTAGTATAAAAACCTCGTATGGCACAAAATATAAATTTTACAGGAAACACAAAAAAGTGATTTGCTGCCTCATTATGCCTAGAAAGATTTTATTTTTTTTTACCTTTTTCGGATTTAAACTAACACCCCCAAAATGTTTTGAAGTGGAAAAACACAGTGTGAATACCTAAAAAATGCAGCCAATCTTCCTTGAATATACAGGGTCATCACACTAAATCCACTGAATCTTGGAAGCAACTGATATACGTGGTTTCTGTTGTTGTCTGTAGAGAGCAGCACTGCGGAGATGGAATTTTGGTAACAGCTGTTAAATATAATATACGTAATTGTCTATCTAAAACCACCAAAATGTAATTTAAAAAAAAAATTGGAAATACAAGGTTTTTATACTAATCCATCGATAAGGTCCCTTGTAAACTTAAAGTAATAATAGTGTCGAAATTTCATTTATGAAGTATCAACGAGTCTCACTAGCATATACTAAGGGTTTTGGGGTCGCTGATTTCAAATCCAAGGTCAGTTAACCTCCATCAAGGTCATTTGTGTGCCAAATTGAGGGGAACCGTCCGAACCGAGATATTTAAAAAAATACCTAAATGTTTTTTTAAGTTGCTGAATCCAATTAAGTTATTTTCTTGACTTCACTAAGTCCTCCTCTTAATCCCCTCAGACAATTTTTTTTTATAACATCGTAAAGTATGAATCGAAAATTGTGATTTTTATCAAAATTTATCAAATTTGACTTCTAAAATAAACGATAATAAACCATTGCAATAGATACTGTTAATTTAAAATTTTAGAAATTTTTGTTAACATTAAAATAAATGTGTTTTATATCTAAGGTAACTTAACCAAATACTACTATAGGTAAAACATAAACACGATTAGGTTTTTTTTATATTAAGAAATATATATATTACATACATTTAAACTTTTTTTTCCACAAAAATTGCTGAAATAAATTTTATTATTGTCACCAAAATTACTTTACGAAAACCAGATATAACATTTGGCACTTTATAGCATTTTACCCCACATAGCTAGCACGCTACGGCTTATATGGGTATAAAAAAAAATGAATACTTAATTTTTAGTATATCTTATTATCAAAATTAGGTTGAGGGCGTTCGTTAATTACGTAACGCGTGACCACCGTTCCCACTTGGTATGATGTGAGATTTGGCTTAAATCCCTCCACCCCCTAATCTTACGTGAGATTTTTTAAAATGCTTATAAATAGTGTGCTTGAATTTATTAAAAAAATAAAATTTACTTATTTTTTTTTATTTAAAACTAGTTAGGACTAGTATTTAAAACTACTAAGAAAGATAGTGTAAAACCACAGTAAGAAAATATCATTATGTAAGATTAGCTTGGGTGGGATTAGCTATGTTTTACCTATTTTAACATATTTATCTTGCAATTTTACACTGTTTCTTGCGAAAAAAAAAACAAGTGATATTTGCTGATTCCCCCACCCCCAGTCTCCCACGTGAGATTAAGTAGAATTCGGTTCGCCTTGTACCTCCCCACCTCCTTAATGCCGTAAGTAATTAATGGGCGCTCCCTTATGTTTTCATGGGTAGATCCGAAGCCCTACATTATGCAGTACTAGTACAGGGTGCTGCAGCATAATTTCCTTTTTTCAAAACTTAATAAAACGCATTGTATGAATCAGAATGTTTTCATTTGGTTTTTACAATGTTGGTACATACGTACATACCTAAAGTTTTGTTTTACCAAAGATAATACTACTACGAATAGATGGTTCATTTAAATGGGGCGTTTTGAATCAGGTCGAAGATATCAATGCTTCCGTAAATGCGAATAAAATTAAGTCGGTAACCCCTGCCCCAGCGAAGCAAACCGTGCGACATTGCCAATGTCTGTCGCTTGTACCTTATTCGGAACACGAAGTAGCGAAAGCGGGCGGCTAAACGGATTGTGTTTTTTTTAGTCGCGTTTCATCACGCCAATAGTAAAGGCCTGCCGGCAACACTGTTTAACTTTCGTTCAAGGATAGCCAAAGTCCATAAGGGGTATCAAAAATATAGCATTGAATGGTTCATCTTATCCGTAGTAGTATTATCTTTGGTTTTACATAACTTTAAAGAGCAAATTACGTAGGTGACGTCCCCCATTCTCGATACATTGAGTAAATCGATTGGCCAGAACGATATTCCGATTTATTTGCTTGTAATTTTTTTCTATGGGGTTTTTTAAAATCCCGTGTTTATGTGAACCCTCCAAGGGCACTTCAAGATTTAAAGAACATCATCCAGGAAGAAATTGCCAACAACATACCGCCTAAAGGAGTCATGAGAAGCGCCAGAAATCGGTTTACTTAATGTATCGAGAATGGGGGACGTCACCTACGTGATTTGCTCTTCAAAGCTTTGTAAAAAAAAACTTCAGGTATGTACCAACATTGTAAAAACCAAATTAAAACTTTCTGATTCATACAATGCGTTTTACACCTGTAGTATAAAATACAGTGTACTGCTTTTTTGTACTAAAGTATACTATACAGTTTTTAACTAACAACTTGTAGACTCAATCATTATTATCGTAACATTTTTATACTAACAAAGGTTATACAAACTTACTGGTGTTACACTTTTTGCATGACCATAAAAGCCATAAAAAAATAAAACTTTTGGTAATAGTACATTCGTTTGTGTATGATACTTGCAATAAATCTCAGTGGAATTATTGCTGGAATTTATGCGCACAGATGCTAATTTTATAAACAGCTGTTGGATTACTGTAACAAAACCTAGAAAAAAGGAAAGTTAATAAATTAAAAAGGTTTTTGTGTTCTTTAAATTATGTCAGATATAGATGAACGGAAGTTGTTACTGTTAGGTATAGCAATAGTTAGCTAGTCCCTTTTTACTTTATCAAATCATTCCCAGTGACTTTACCGACCCCGAAAAAAGTTCTGCGTCGACTTTTGCGCAATTTCTGTAAAATATAGAACATGTTTTATATTTTTATTAAGAAAATTCTGGTAAGAAATATTGAATGTGTACTACACAAAATAAGTATTGTGTTAAATTTTGGGCACAATGATGCCAATAATTTTCGGAATAATTCTCGTATGTGTTAATCTCTTCTATTTTATATGTAATAATTGTAGTTACCTAATATAGAACATTACTTTAGTCTGTCCTATTAAGATGAGGTATTAAGGTAAACCAAAGGGTATTAAAGTTTATCATTTAAAACAAAAATTTATATGACTTAAGTTAAATACATAGTTAAATTTACGCAAACTACCAAAAAGTTTACGGTATTATCCACAGAAGTGATTGGTTTTAAGTGACCCATACATGGTATTAGCCCTACGTATTATACCGACCAACCACAACTAACCACAACTAACCGAAAGTCAACTAAATCTACCTAAGTAGTAAATACCGTTTGATTATAATAATTGGTTCAACGCGTAAATTCGATTAATATTTAGACATGATAAAAAAAAACGAGCCAAATGCCAGTTTCTTCTTCTTCTTCTTCCCTGGGAGCCGTCTTGATTAACTACCAGTACCAGTTTAGAAAAAAATATATATTAAACCAAATAAAACTTTTATTAAAATTAATTTATTTATACTGCAGTATGCCCAGAATATCTTATAATAATTTTGGTTAAAACTTTATTACCATTTAATAAAAGAATCAGGATTACAGTAAAATAAACTGTCTTATTAAAAGTTAATTTAACAGTAATTTCTTTGTTTTAGCAATTTGTAAACATGGACACTACGTTAAATTCCACCGAAAACCAGTCACTTAATGACTATTACGGTCCTTTGTTAACCCAACACGTTAGGACAATATTAGAATCAGGACTTCTGCTGGACGAGGATTACGAAGTGCTGTTAAAAGCATCTAATTTTAAAATTTACCCAGTTAAAGCTACCAAACTTCCATTAGGACTAATTGCAAGCTTTCTAACAACTCTGGGGTCTGTTTTCGTAGCCAAAAGATATGATCTGTCTTTTGTTGTCCTTCCACCAATAACTGTTACGGTTGGCTTGCTCTGCTGGAATATAAGGTTAAATGCAAAAAGACGAAAACAGAAGGAAGTTACCAATTATTTGGTGCAAAGTTTACTTAAAGTGCAAAAACTAAATACCACTATTATACGATATGCGAAACTAAGGAAAGAGCTAAGCTTAGCGAACGAGAATGATATTTTATGCAACGAAAATATTCTTGACTTTATAAAATTCTTTTTAGTAAAATATCGGGAATATTTTAAAATTTGCTTGGATAATCTAAAACTTTTTGCTAACATAACAAAGGAATTATCTGAGGATTATGAGGTTTTAAAGCAAATAGACATTGAATCCGTTTTAGTATCTGATTACACTAGTTTTAACGACTACCTTATTATAACTTTAAAAGTTCAAGATGTATATACTTTGTTATCATCAAAGTTTTTAAATTATCTAGCACTAAGTTTCTGCAAAATCTTGATAAACATTAATGGCCCTGAGTTAGAAATTTTGCTTAATAAAAAACTTCCGTTTATTATTGCAACTCTGGACAAACTTTACGATGTTGTACAAAAAGAATTTAATAACCTCAGGTACTGCACATTGAAAAAGGTTGAAATCGATGCCAAAAATAAAAAGTCTCTAGCTAGACACTTTTCAGGAAAGTTGCAGCAAACATTAGTCGGCGCCGTTAATAACTTATCTATTATAATGGAAAAGTCTCAGGTAGTATTACAGAATGTTGAAAAGTCGGAAAATGAGAAAGATGTTAAAAAACTTGAGAGCGCACTTAAGGATTTGCGTGATCATGCTTTTGCAACTTTTGAATCTTTAGACGTTCTTTGTAAATTATATGGAATTTTTTCTGAGGCAAACAATAAATCAGGCAAAATTAATACGGCCACTAATACCCAAAGACCGTCATCTTTAAACTTAGATATTGCCACAGTTAACTTTGATGATTCGAGTGATGCTGTAGAAGAAAATTACGAACTGTTTATACCGAAAAACGAGATATCTGATTTAACAGAAAATCAAGATGCTTATGTTGATCAGTCAGGCATTTATTTAAATTTAATGTTAAAAGAATTAAAACAGTCACTTAAGCAACATGAAAGATTTATAGCTGCAAGGGAAAAAAGAGGAATAAAAGATGAACCAGATGAAAATAGTCTTCAAGAAACGTTTAAAATAACTAAAGGAAAGAGAAGGTCACCTCCGAAATTTAATCTTAATGTGTTGCAAACTAAAGCAGTACCTCTGGAAAATAGCAACAATGAACCATTATCAAATAAACCTGTAGTGCTGCCGACGAGTTCGTCCAAGTTACCCCCACCAGCACCTCCGCCACCGCCACTTAATCTTGACTTAAAGGATATAAAAGACGAAAGTAATATAATTGCATCACAGAGAAGTTTGTTTGAAAATATTCGAGCATTGTCCTCTCAAATCCAGGGAAGTGTAGACGTTTTTAAAAATGAAGACTGCGCAAGTGATTCAGATGAATAGGTTTTTTTTGTGAATATATTGTAATTTTTAGTTATTAAACGTATTTTTAATTAAATTTTTTGTATTTTGTAATATAAAGTAATGCTTGTTTATCGCTGTCTGCTAGCTTGTTTGTACGGTCGCAAAATGTTTTACTGTAAAACAAATAATGCAAAAGTTATATTTATCACATTCTGTTAAACGCATAGATACGCTGATTTTTTATTTGCACCGTTGCTAACTTTCTTAGAGAATAAATATGCATAAAAAGATAAAATAGGTAAAGTATAGCAAGTAAAAAGGCTGATGGAAAGAAAAAAAACAATTATTTGCAAATCATACCCGCCTTAGAAACAATAAAAAATGCATTACGTTTTTTTTATTGTTCATTTTAAAAAAGAATGATAAAAAAACTTCCCTCCCCACTTTGCTTATTTGACCGACTTTACGGCTGCATTAATGTCCTGAAGTACCATGAGATCGGAAAGCAATGTGTTAATAAATTTACAGCTGGCTGAACTACTTAGAAGACTATTTGAGCATAGGAAATAATCGGTTAATTTTGTTAAGTACGAAATGTTCTTCACGTTAAATTATTTTTGTAAACCTACCCATTTTACACAAAAAAACATGAGATCAACTGGCTGTAACTACATGCGATAGACAACTGAGATAGATTCATGTTGTGAAATCGGTTTTTTGTCAAACATTTATAGTGTCGGTGTAATCAGTATCCCTATCGTGTGAACAAAAGTAACGAAAATCTAGTGCTGGAAACTTCAGCCCCAAACATAGAACACTATTGTGACATTGATTTCAATTATTTCTTCCAATTAAAATTCGCGTATGGTTGTTAGAAATATTGTCAATATCTTATTACCTATAACTGCTCGTGCAACAAATGATAACATTTCTCTGATGATGCCTGAAACATTATTTAAAAAAAACTTAAATATACTAAGTCACAAAAAATGCTATACATAAAATTATTTATTAAAATTTGATATGAATAAAATCATGTTGAACGTAAAAGTTCAAGCGAAAATCTTGTTAAGCATTTTTGTTATATCAGGATCCAAACAATAGGAACATGTTTACTTAATATTAAGTAATTTTTTGTGTTAAATTTGTTTGGTTTCATTTGTTTCATTGCATTACCATGCCTAGAGTTTTAACCTTTCCGAGTTTAAGAGTTATATAAAGCCAGATTTTCTTTTAGAGAACTCGCTAATCGGGTGAATTGAAATACAGCTACAGTAATGAGATGTTGTTGGCGTGGTTCCAAGAAGGCCGAAATCAACGAGTTAGAGTACTGAACGCCAAAGGCAGACTACAGAGCGACAGGATCGTTATTTGAGGCAACTAGCACTTAGCAGCAGTTGCGAACCAGTAGTTTATTGCTGTCGAAAAGGCAATAGCAATGAGGATGGTTTATCGCCAAATAAGGTCTTTTGGACTGTTTTCATACCGTCCCCATCTTGGACTACCTCTCATCCCACAGCATCGTCGATAACGATTAGTATAAAGTAGGGGGAGACTTAAATGAAATATGGAATGGAACTCAATCGTATTCAGTAATGAGTCCAGATTCTGTTTGAGCACACCTGTTGGCCGTAGAAGAGTAAGAAGGAGACGTGGTGAAAGACGGACGTCCAATTTTCCATCGAACGGCATATTTATCGCACTGTTGGTGTTATGGTATGGGGTGCCATTGCTTACGGCAGCAGGTCACGATTAGAGTTTATTCCAGGTAGCATGACTGCCCACAAAGTTTTGTAACCACACATATGCTTCCCTTTTTGGAAACATTGCAAAATCTACTTTGTCAGCAAGACAACGCATATTTTATGTCGCGCGTGTAAGCTTAGACTTTTTAGAAGCATCCGGTGTAAATTTGCTTTAGTGGCTCCTCGATCTCCAGACATTTCCCCTATCAAACATATATGGGATTGGATGGAAAGAAGGTTGCAAAATTCACCACACCTCCACAAACATTGAAGGTTATACGAAATCAAATTTAGATGGCCTTGGATACAATACAAGAAGACATCAATCACCTAATCCAATTAATGCCGCGACGGCTTAACGAATGTGTAGCGAACAGAGGAGCTTCGACACATTATTAACATTAAGGTGGGATATCTCAGCTATTTTGCGAAATTTCGAATTTAAATTTTAATCACTATCTATTTATCAGTAGACCTATAAAGCGTAAAAGTGTGCTAAAATTACAGCACTTCTACTCGGTGTTGCATTTTCTATGTCACTTAGTATATATTTCTCAAAAAGTTTTAGCTCGTAAACAATGCTAATAAATATATTTTACTTTTCCACGAATTTACTAAATAAAGGAAAGACTATCAGTGCTTGATTTAGACGACTTATCTCGAGGGTGGAAAAAGAATAATTGACTAAATTTAAATTAACAAATTATTTTGCAAAATCTACTTGATCGATTGGCCCCATATTTTAACACATTAAAAAGTTTTTTTTTTCTGAATATGAAGGGCGTAAGTGTAAACAAAACGGTATAAAAAAATCGAGAAAAAAGGTGGTTTTTATCTCATTTTTTTATGATTTGTTGCTAGATAACAGCAATAACATTTTTTCAAAACATTTTTAACCAATCTTATTTTGCGTTAAATTTATTAACGAAACTTTTACGTTTTATGATCTTCTACAAGTAAAATTTGGTAGTTATATACGAGAAAAGTACAAAAAATGATGATTTTTCTGGGAAAGTTTTAAATTTCGGTGTTTCACGCCTTAAGTTACACCTTTTCGCCAGGAAGGAATGAACATAATTGTTCCTTGAGTCATCCTGGACACATTTTCGAAAAGCTCTATCTGTATGCTATATAATATAATAAAGTATGGTATTAACATGTTTTATCAGAAATTTGTAGAGTTTGAAACGCGTCTAATTTTTTAGGCCACTGTGAAAATGTGAAAAAAATATGAATAATTTACTAAATATCCAAACAACTACAATGGTCGTACCTGCCTTTTTTAAATCTTACAAGTTTATCAAAGAACGTATTTCTTAAAACCTTAATATCAATTTTGCTTCTTAAAATTTAAAGCCACCCAGGCTTAATAAAATAACTTTTGATTAACTAGCTTAAGAGGTGGTTTACGGTTTTTTGCTTCCGCTGTCTTTCCTTTAAATGTAACTTAAACACAGATAATTATAACGTGCTCCTATTAATTACAACCTACTAAAGCTCTAGATTCCGACAGATCTTAATTAACCGAGCTTCTGTTTATTAGAGTTTACCTTTTACGGGTAAAAACTTCTGTTGTGCTGTGCTTTGCTGAAAATTGGTCTTCCTTACCTGAAAAAGAAAAAAATAACTTGTTATTTTCAATAAACAGATTAAAGGTATTACTTCCATTAAAATTTTAATTTGGAGGTAAAATGGGTAATTGATAAGAGTTGCGGCCCCACCTATTTTTGGAATAAAAAATAAAAAAATAGAGATGTTGAAACGTTTTTGTTTTATTTAATCGATCGATTTTAATCGTTTTTCGTCAGTAAAATGCATCCCTTTAAGTTTAGCGATTTCAAGTCATTTATTTTATATTTTACGTGTAAAGATAAATAATTATTTTTTTTTATAAATATCAATTTTTAGGTTTATCAAAAAAAAAATTTTTTAAATCGAAAAATTGTCATTTTTGATTTTTTTTTAAATTATTCTATTTTTGATACACTTTAAGAATAAAAATATTTGACAACTCAAAAAAAATCATGTTGATTTTATATCCCAAAAAGTGGGGCCGCAATTCTAAACAATTACCGTAAAATTTATCACGGGCAACAAAAACAATTTAGCTAGAGCTTTGCTAAATAACAAAGAAAAAACATATTCATACTAAATCAGGCAAGGCACTAGCCAGTGGTGGGGGGGGTCAGGGGGTCAGAACACCCCCGAAATTATTCCGAAAAGGCTAACACCCCCCAAATTATTTCTGGCTACGGCTTTGAAATCAGGTACATATACCAGATTAACTGAAATGACTGTAATGCAAAGTACAGAGTGGCCCGTTTATTAAGGGCCTATACCTTTCCTCTGACACTATAGGTATATGAGAAAAAGATTTTTATAAAACCTGTTTGTTAAAAAAGTTTTTTTAATTTTATGATATTTTAAGGTTTTCTTCGTTTTTATATAGAGGGTGGCGACACAAAGTGATTTTTTTTTAATGAGACGCTCAATATTTTATGACATTTTTGCGTAACTGTCAAATGCATATGACTACGGGTATATGACTTTTAACGCTTTAAATGACTATGGGTCGGTGATACATCGTTTCAAATTTATAAGACATTCTCTTCAGAATGAATGCAATTATGTAACCAGTATGACTACGACGCTAGTTAAGTTAAAAAAGCGTATTCTTTTTAATACGATAATGCTTTTGATTATAAAATGTTCTTATTTAAAATTCTGTAAAAAACTACGCAGTATTGGCAAGGTTCGCTAACTATTACTTTTTGCATTTTTATTCAAATGAGACACTCTGTATATTATTGTTTTTTTAAATAGCCACTTTAATTGAAATTTTAATGATATAACATTTAGGTCTCTGACTTACTGTTTTGGCATAATTGGTAGATTCAAAAATTGTTATAAGATTTAATCATTAAGATATGAAACTGTGAATTAGCTTCTTATTAGCGTGGTCACAACAGTTTTAGGATGTTGTAAGAAAGTCATCTTTAAAACAAAATATAAAGCTTTTTACAATAATGCCAAATTTCGAAAATGACTAAAAGGGTCGTAAACACGTTGAGAAAAAATTCACAGATTTATGTCTTTGTCATTTAAATCTTCTACCCAATTTTGGAATATGCCAATTAAGTCAAAACGGTAAGTCAGGGATATATACCATGTTATAATATTGAAATAGTAATTAAAGTGGTTATTTAAAAATGCAATTATAAGGTGTCCCATTTGAAAAAAAAAATGCGAAAAGTAACAGTTTGCGAACCTTGGCAATACTGCGTAGTTTTTTTTACAGAATTTTAATTAGAATAACAAATGATTAAAAAAAAAACTAATGTATAAAAAAGAATACGCACAATTTTCTTTAAAGTCAACGAGCGTCGTGGTCTTAGCGGTTACATAAGTACATTCATACTGAAGATAATCTTTGGTTTTTTGGGCTGCTGAATTTGAATATGATATTAGAAAAATTAAATTTATCCTTTTTTACCCCATACACCCCCAAAATATACATTTCGCTAAAAAAGGGTTTTTCCCTATTTTTTAAGGTTATAGATTTTTTGAGCCACCTAATTTAAATATGATGTCAGAAAAATATAATAAGAGGAGTTAACTACCCCTATGTTCATCCCTTTTACCCCTTGAATCGATAAATTTAAATCTGAATGGAAATCTGATATACAAGGGGATCGGGTAATCAAATTGCCCCAATTTGAACACATCTTACTCCGTAGGCATAAAATTGTCTTATAAAACATGATTTTTTTATCTCTTAAAAAAAAAGTTTATACTAAAAAGTATATTTGTGGCAATATGAAAAGCTTAAAAGATTGTGTGTTTTTTCAAAAAAAAAAAAATATATCTTTATTGAAAATTTGTCATATATATATAAATAGTACATGTTCATTAATATTGTAATATAAATGTATAATATATTGGTATATTTATACATACTATTTGATATGAGATTTGAAGAATTCATCAAAATAATAAACTTACATAACCTTTTCAAATTAAAAAAAAAACGGTAATTAAAAAAAATCTATAGGGTAAAAAGAATGGGGTAAACTAACCGGGACTTATCAAAATTAATTATAATAATATTAATAATAATTTTTGGGAAAAAAAAACATTTTTTTATCTAAATGTATGTTTTAAAGGTGTAGGGGGTAAAAAAATGAATTAAAACCTTTTTAGCTCTCAAATGTAATTTTTAATATCATATTCAAATTTAGTGGCCTAAAAAACTTATATTAACCGCTAAAAATGAAAAAAGAAACTTTTTTTTTTAATAATTTTATACTTCGGGGGTAAATAGGGTGAAAAAATGGGGTAGAAAGGCCCTCTTATGTAGGATCCAATATTCCTTTTCGACACTTTGTAGTTAATCTGTTCTGAAGAGAATGCAAAGGTTTTTCTTTCTTCCTTTTTAAGAAAATGTAGTTGTATTTTGATATTCACCTAGGACGTTAAACCCTCAAGAAGAAATTTATAGCCAACGGGGTAACATACTACTAGTATTAAATCAGTTTAAATTTAAAGGACAATCGGAAATTGAAGAAACAAAGTTAAGGCGTATTAAAGATACGTGTAATGCTTATTTAAAAACTCTTAAAAATATTTTTTTCATTCTACAGTGTATCTTGTAGATAATGTTGTAGCGTGAGATAATTTCTTTGAATCAACAAAATTCCCACAACCCTGGACCAGCAAACGTTTTAATTAAGTTCGTTCAACATTCCTTTAAACCAGTTTTGTTTCTTTGTTTTATTTTATTTTTCTTGTGGATAATAAGCGTTACATAACTTTAAAAATAGGGTCAAATAAAATTTACTTGCTTTTTATTTTGTGTCAAAATTTATGAAATCCCTCCTTATATTTTAAAGGGGCAAAACTAAAATTCGTATTATTTTTTAATAAAAAAATATATACGATTAGAATATTAAATGCAATAATGATAACTTTAAAAATCCTATTGTATATTATAAAAATATGTTCACAAGTATTTTTGGTAGGAAAATAGAAAACAATTTTTAATTTGCACACTGACACCATAATATAAAAGAAGCGTCAGTCAGTAGCATTTGATTGTATGTATAAATAACAGAACCAACCGTGGAAAATAAATGGGGAACAGTATATTCTGTTCACAGAAATTGATTAAACAACAACCTAAAGCGACGAGAAAACACACATGAAAGAAATAAATTCTGCTTTGTTGTAAACATATGTCACCATGGTCTGTTATAACTTTTCAACTTTATTTTAGACTCTTTGTGACGTTTTGTTCAAAATTGTTTTTTCCTATGGAGATTTGGATCAATAGGTCAGTCAAAAACAAAAAAACTTCTTTGTTGAAACTGCCATAAATATTTTTTCTGTTTAATGTTTTCGAATAAATAAAACTTAATTATAGATTTAAACTAAGCTCTTGTAATAAATTATTAGACTTACAGAATACTCTTTGAGTTGAAGTCCTGGTCTTTCAATTTAAATATTAAGTAATAAAATTGTTTCTACCAAATGTTAATAGATTGTTTAATGGTTGATTAAAAGAACTAAAAGATTAATATACCATTATAAACATTTAAAGATTTGGTTAAGAGCAACATTAGAATATATTTGTTTTTCTAAACTAACTAAATAGATTGATTTACTTTTAAAACCTTAAACGCTTTGTATTTGGTTTAAGGTAAAATATGTAATTAAAAAAAGGAAAATCAACTTTTAAAAAATAACTTAAAATTATTAAATACTTTTATTATCCCTCTAAGCAAAAAACATCTTTAGCACGTTTTGTAACGTTGTAACGTTTCAAACGTTATTTCATCATGTCTGTTTCGTTTTCTTAAACTGTTACTGATATTTTTCGTTTCTGTAATATACACTTGTACATATTTTTAATACGGTATTGAACAAACATCTTACCGACGTAGTTTTTATGTACTTTAATTTTGTTGGCCATGTAGAGAATGGTATTTTAAATACAGCTTTGATACGTCTCTTAATAACGTTTCAGATATGATTATAATTTGTTAAAATATAAAATGTTATTAGTATAACGTTATAATAATGATTTTATTTATTGCAGAATCGTTATGTTTACTACATTTTCTCGTGGAAATGTCAACAAAGTTAACATATCGACCTCGTTTGTTAAAAGTAGCTGGCACCGAGATTGTTCGATTTTTTAAACCACGACGCTCAAGTTTAAAAAAAGAAAGATTTACCTTTAGTACATAACCTCACTTACTATATTTTTAAGAACAATTTATTTTGTGTGTAAAGTTTTCTCGTGATATTAAAAGAAAAATATGGTTTGGAAAGTAAGTATACTAACTATTTTCTACTATACCGGTTTTTTATTTGTAGGTATAAGATAAACTGACCAAAATCGATTTTGAAGGTTAAGTTTTTAAAAGCCCAGAAAATCCAAAATTAGTCGTTTTCTTAAGATAAAGTTACCGTTCTTCCGAATATTGGGGTAATAAGTCCGGATTTCGTTTTTAGTCCTCTCATCCCTTCTTGCATCCCCTAGATACAATAAATTAAAGAAAGTATGAATTAATATTTGGTTACTTTATACCTCCCATAATAGTAATTTACGTTATAATCCCGGAAAGTAGTGTTGGGCAGGCAGCGGTTTCTAGGCAAGTCCAGGAAGCTTGCGAGACGCAAAATGGTTTTTTTCGGTCATTAACCTACAGTTTTTTTTTTGACCGAAACTATTTTTAAAAAATAATAATAATATTTGAATAATCAAACACAGGTCTTTTTGTACCCTTGACATGGATTTAACACCTATTATAACAATAAGAATTATTTAAGACACCCATGGTACATTAGTACATAGGCCTCAGCCTTCGCGGACTGTCCAAAGATAAAAAAAATCAACTCTAGTTCGTTTCCATAACAACCATAAATAAAAAAGGCTATGCTCAAAATTAGCAGTTTATTTTTCATTTCATGGATCTGCAAAGTGACAAATGGGACTAGAAAAGTGACAAATGAGCCCGGCAAAAGATTTTTCCGGTCCTTGATAACCACTTTCCGGTCTAGCCCGGAAAAAAGTTACTTTCTGGCCAAGAAATTCTTCAGAAAATGGGTTTTTCCCGATCGGTCGAAAAAAAAAACTTATTTAGGGGACTTAAATAGCATAAATTAGGTATTTTAAACAAATAAAATACTTCGGTTAAATTAATTTTATCAAAGTTGTAACTTAAAGTATTCACTGTGATAAATAATATTTTGTAATTTCTAAAGGCCCTGATAAGGTGACAAATTAATAATTAATAATAATAATAATAATAATAATAATAATAATAATAATAATAATAATAATAGAATTATTAGAAAACTAACTCTGAAACAAATTGTAGATGCAGTACAGTCTGTTTTCAAATACCAAGTAATCAAAAAGTGTAGGATTTTAAGCCAACTAAAGGTTTTTATTCTTTATATTACGGAAATAAAGTAGCTATGACACTATCTGCAAATACAGTTTTTTTTGCCAAACTAGTGATATACAATTATCTTTTCAATTAATGAAGCAATTATGTCAGTACCTAAAAGTTTTGGAGCAAATATTCCAAAAATTTTTTCTTTTTTAGGTACAACTAGGAGGAAAAAATTAAACAGAATATGGATATAAAATTAAACAGAATATGGATATACATACATACATAATATGTACTTTTTGATTTTTAATAAACATTTATAAATTATGTACCTAGGCAATTTTTAAACCTAACTTTAGACCTTTTTATATTTTTGAAAATATTACTCATATTTACACATCAGGAAATATTTAAGACTTTTTATAAAGTAAATTAGGACAGATAAACAATATTACATGAACATTTTTACATATGAACTGAATAGCATTCTAAAATTTTAAAACTATATGTTTTATTTAAGAAAATAAAAGGTGGTAGTGATTTCATTGTCACCGGTATATATATATATATATATATATATATATATATATATATATATATATATATATATATATATATATATATATATATAATATATATATATATATATATATATATATATATATATATATATATATATATAATATATAAAAAATATATATATAAAATATATATATATATATATAAAATATATTTTATATATATATATATATATATATATTATATATATATATATATATTTACATTTAATTTTATTTCATTAAATAAAATACTTTATTTGCAATTATAAATATATGTAAAAATTTTAATTTTTTTTATTTTTTTTTTGGAATAACGATTTGCGAAATTTTTTTCGGGCAATATATTTTTTTCCCTTTAAAAAGTACTTTTTTCGTGTTTTATTTTTCCGACATTGGTAAAATTTTTTATACCCAGTTTAAAATTCAATTTCTACTGTCGGACTGAAAAAATCTTAAATTTTCGGACAACCATACATATTATTTTATAAATATTTACAATTAATTTTACAAAAAATTACTATGTTGATCGGTTTTTTAATACCTTGTCATTTGGGGTTTGCGGTAGACAAGAAAAAAGTGACAAATTTTTGTCGGATAAGTTTAAATTCCATTTTAACAAATTTCCAGTAACTTAACTAAAAGTTTCATGACTTTTTTAGAACCGGGAAATCGATTAATATAGGGCTTTTTCGAGCAAAGCGGAGGAATCGAGAAAAAGTCCAGAGAAAAGTGGGAGACTGTCGAAACGAAGTTTTCACGAATTATAAAGAGTGGTAATCAACTTGTTAAAGGGGCTTCGTGGATTACGCAACTCCCTAAGTTTTAGTGACTTTAAAGGGTATCTTCATTTTAGTTTTAATTTTAAGTATTCATTAAATGGTTTACGAAATACGATTTATAAACCCTATTAATTAAACATTCTTTTATTATTACATGAACCAAAAAATTAAGATCTAAAGATCTTGTTTAATGTTAACTAAATAACGAAAAATATTTCAGAAACTACTTTATAATCCATAACAAAACCGTATTTAAAATTAGAAAATTTTTATAACTTCTCAGTGATATAACTGGATTTTAGAATATATGTTAGGCCTAACCCATGCAAAACATAACGAGGCCCTGTAAGTTTCAAACCAGAACGTTTTTTTTAACGTAATTACGATTTTGTTAAGTTGAAGGAAATATAACGAAACTATTAGGTTGAAGGCGCTGTTATTGTTTCAAGTTGATTAACGTAACAAAGAAACAAGAAAACATAAATCAAACGTAATTAGGATGATTTTTTGCTTAGTGGGATTTATTCACTTAATTACCAACAAAGATGAAATCAAAATAAGTACGAAACAAATTAGGAGCCTACAATTTTTTTGAGGTCGGTGCAAGCAAAGCTATCTAATATAAAACCTTATTTATTACAAAAAGTAAATATCAGATATAAAATAGAGACGAAAATACATTTCACCATTACATTATATTATATTACAACCTTGGATTGCCTTTCTTATATTTAGTAAGTATTTCTCCTGCTCAGGGCTGGCACCGACCTCAAGAAAAATTGTAGGCATCTTATTTGTTTCGTATCTATTTTTAATTTTGTTTTTGTTAGTTAATTTAGCGTATATATAAAGAAATATTTCCTAATTTTAAGTAATTTTTTTAAGTTGTTTTTTTTTTATTTCATTTTTTTCATAATTTTTAGTTTTTAGGTAAAAAAAATATTATTTTGTAATAAGTAGTAATAGTTTTGTTGTAAATATTTACATGCACGAGAATTTGACCAAGGTTTTAAGATGTTTTTCCTCCCACACCACAGCTCGTAACATTAAGCCAGGCCATAACACTTATACGTGTTGGTCCATATCGTAAAAACTACTGGACAGATTTTAATAAAATCTTTACTGTTTCCTAAGTTAAAGTAAATGTAAGCGAATAAAAAAGAATGGTAACAATCCAATGTATAATTTTGGAGAAATGCATGGACAAACATACATACAAACATACAAGCCCAATTCAAGTATTCGGCAAATCTGGTACGCTGTGAGCGAGAGATAGCAACGGCGATGACTTTGTTTTCTCTTTCTAGTGCGACAACATTTTCAGGCTTTAATCACGCTATACGATCATATGTTTGTTGACTGCCCAACTATTGAATTTTTAACCGACTTAAAAAAAAAGGAATTTGAACTGCAGAATATTCATATAGAATGATCTAGTGGGACTTTCAAGCAAATATACAAAATTCTATGGGCATATGTATGTATGATTGTATGTATGTATGTTTGCATGTTTGGCTAAATCCGAAAAAACACTTACATTATGATTTTTTTAGCAATATGGCTTGAGCAAATTTATTTTAACCTTTTCTACATTATTAAGTATAGTTTTAACAATCATCTTTAAGTTTTTTGTGAAAAAATATTAAGAAACAAGCCGGTAACGGAGTTTTTCCAGGGCGTCTTTAAACAAACGATTTGCGGTGACCACCTGCTCACAGCTAAAAATTATCGAAAATCAAAACTCATCAAAATTTAGTCGAAGTATCATTAAAACCTCCCCCAACGTATTATATATTTTTTCCTTTTAACATTTTTGGTGGTCATTCAAAGTAAAAAGTGCGAATATTTACAAAAACTTTTGCCAATTTAGGGGTAAAAAAACCCCTTAAAGTAAAAAAAAACGAAACGGGGGGGAGGAGGTATATAACATGGGGAAAATGTGTACCAAGTTTAAAATTAATTGGTTATTTAATTTTTGAAGGGCAGTGACTACGGTCTTAAAAGAAGTTTAGAGATAAACGCTTTTAAAGTTTTATCATTTAAGGAAATACTTTTTTTTAAAGAGAGAAGACTAATTAATCAATAACTTCGGGAGTTTTGCTCTGATCGACATTAAATTTTGGGAGTATATTCTTGAGATGTGTAACTTCATAAAAAAACACAAAAAATCTATTTTTAAGCCTTTACCCTCCATTAAGTTTTACATTTGACAGCTTTGCTGGCACCGACATTAAAAAAAAAGTTGGTTCCTAATTTTTGTTTGTTAATTCAGTGTTAACATATTTTATAATTTTAAGTTTTTTTTTAAGTCGATTTAATTCTGTTAAATTATCTTTTCATATAGAAAACCAACATTTAGTGAAAACGTGTTGACTCTTATAAGATAAGCAGTTAAGCAGCAATTAACGTAAAACACGTACAAAGAAAAAAGAAAATTTTATTAGAGAAAATTTAATATTAAGCCATTATTAATTGTAGTATTACATTTGTTTGGGATGATAAGAACTTTTTTACCATAAATATTAGAACAAAATGATTTGTAATTTATTTTTATTATTAATTTTTATTGCGATTTAATAATATTTTAAGTAATTATTACTCAGTATGGTAGCAGTGGTTAGACCGGTGAATTTAAAGGCGGCAGCCAGTTTTAAGACAAAGCTTTTCTATCTAGCATAGAAAAAAATTTTCTCATTACTTTTTTTCTTTTTAAAGAGCGACTAGTTTTTGTATTTGAATTGTTTTTAAAATATGTATTAATAAATAATGACTAAAAAAACCAAATTTTATAAAATAGGTGTAGCTTCTTCATGATTGATACTATAATCGATAGATGTTTTTTTAAGCTTACTGAAGTTAATTAGTATAGTCCAGTAGTGTGGCTCTGTAACCAAGGGCCTCAAGACTAAAATAAAACTGGGGCCCTATCTAAACTGCAGAGGTACTTAATTATCAGCTCCTTATCGCCAGCTGTATTGTAGTGTATTGCAGAAAATAATATTTTAATAAAAATAACACAATTTATAGCTGAAAAAACCTATTGTTCCACAGAGATACCGTAAATGTCTTCTTTATGTAGCACTAAATTAAGCCCTAACATATTTGTACATATTTAACATAGTATTCGCAAATAAATGAAAGAAAAAATAAATTACAATACTAATATTGATATCCATTACAATAATTACGAGAAACTAAACTTTATTTTTAGAGTTCAGAGTGCAATTGGTTGCAACATTAGATCGGAAACGTAACTCTGCTTTGAAGTGTTTTGCAGGGAATCAAAATTGCATTTTACTTTAAATTTTGTGCAAGAACGTACTTAAAATGTACTGTCATATTTAATTATGCGCTTAAAAAAAATAATTTTTAAACCCAATAATTTTTTAATTATTTTTTAAATAATTCGTTGATTTTATACCAAGTAATGTTCTATTTCTTATTTTGTAGCTACTGTTAAAAAAGGATATGTAAATTTAATATCTTTATTTAAATTAAAAAGTATTTTTTAAACTGGAAAAAATGTAAAAATAGCTAAATCAAAAATAAGTACAGTACCAATATTAAACACACCCACACAAAAAAAAAATGATCGGCAGAGTTTTAATTAAAAAAAGATTTAAATCTGTCTTACAACAATAGCAGTATTTTATTATTAGAAATAGCAAGAACTGCCATCTAAAAATGTTATCAAATACGAAACAATATATTCTGTTTACCAAAATCGATTAAACGACATCCGAAAGCAACGGAAAACATATTGAAAAGAAACAAATCCTTTCTTGTTATGAATATATGTCAGCTCTGTCTACTTTAAATTCCGGGTTTTACACTAGATTTGCCACTAAATTTATTCTCCTAAAACTTTTAATGCAACATCAAAAAAGAAGAGAACTGGTCAAAGAAACAACATAATAAATGGATGCTCGATACCAAAACAAACATATTTAAAATCACAAATAAAAATTTAAAAAAGGCAAATAACTAAATTATTATACTTTAGAAAACAATAATTATGATTGAGGAAATTAAATTTGTTTTTTAGTTGTTAGTCTTACGCTTAGGTAGGTAAAGGCAAAAAACACTTCAATAAAATATAGTAAATAAACTAGACCCAAACTAGAAAGTGAAAAATTCTGATAACTAATAAGACACAGGTAACATAACAAATCTGCAGTGTAATGTATGTAACGTAAAAAAATATATATTTTTTCATTTTTTTTAGTGGAATAAGTTATTTTAGAAATAAATTTTTAATTATTTTGGCATTTTTTATTTTTATATTTTGTAGTGCTATATTAGGGAAAGGGTAACCAGGACTAAACAAACATGACTAACTAAAAATATAAATTCAAAAAAATATACAGTATGTCCCGAATTGGTGATAACTATATTAAAATTCTGCCAGGTTATAAACTTTAAAAAAATGTCAATGGATATATTTTTTTAAAATTTCATCAATTTCATTTCAAATTTAAAACACTTTAAATTATCACTAATATGTTTAATTTTCCCAGTTTAAAAAATCTTTGTCGCTCTCCAGTTTTTTTACTGCAGCTTTTAATTCAAAAAAGGTATAAGTGATATCTACGAAATCAAAGAATATTGAAGATCATATTAGGGTGACTGTTTTCATCTAATTAAAATCCTCGGGGTATTGGAAAACAGGTTTCTTTTTTCTAAGATTTTCGCGCAAAATAAATTGGGTATCTCTTGTCGGTATTCTTTGCTGCAGAACAATAAACAGTTAAAAATAGTATTTATGTTTAAAAATCTTTCTAGAATATGAGTTGGCAGCTGCATCATCTACATATGCCAAACCAGTAGTTGACTGACAAAGAAATAAGTGTTGAGTAATCTATTTTCACCTCAAAATTATTTTTACCTTGCGAAATCTGCAACAAACTAGCTTAAAATAATAAATGTTTTATTAACTTTTATCGCATAATTGTGGGCTTAAAAGCAATATAGTATAATTATTATTATTTAAGTTCTGGACGAGCCAATATTTGTCGTAATTTACTGAATCAGTATACATTTATATCCGTCCTGTGTGATTTACAATGGCATCGACCCATGACTCACACCCATATTAAAAGTATTTAACATAATTTTATGACTCTTTTTGGGCTGTATTTCTTTAAGTCAATATTATTTGATTTCTATTATTAACCAAGGTTAGAATCCTCGTATTTTCTTCGGATTATGGTTAACGTAGCAAGTGTTTTATTTCTAAAAAATCATTTTATAAAACACGTGTATTTATGATCTTAAAGCTGCGTTAACTTGTAGCTAACGATTTCGGAACAACTACTAACGTACAATGTTTCTGTCTCGCTTTAATTCGTTATATTTTTCATATTTTTTTTTTTTTTTAATCTTTATGACAGCTCACGAAGGATTATTATATTTTATTTTAATATCCAGATTTTTATACATATATAAACCTAAGTACCAAAGTACCGTGAGTGGGGTTTTCCGGTGTTTAACCCATTTTTCCAGTTGTTCCTTAAGTTGTCCAAAGCACTGAAAATGCAAATGTTGATTTAAGCCCCTTTTTTGAAAACCGGAGGGACCAGGACGTTATTTTTTAAAAAACTACTACCTAAAAGTATCTCTCCGGAAAAAATCAACCCCCATCGTGGGGGGCCCCGGGGCCGAAACTCTGACCACTAGCACCGGGGAACAAATGCTTTTTTTCCTTTTCTTTTCACGCACCGGCCGCTGCGACCACATTTTCATTCATTTCAATGTATTGAAAAAGACGCGTTAAAATACAGTTTGATCCCGACGGATGATAATTGATAAAGTAAGCTACCAAAGATGTTTTAAGGCGAAAATAAGCAATATTGAAGATCTTGACGAATAGTTTCAAAGATTTTCATTTTAATAAAATATTTATAAAAAATATATTTATTTCAGTTTTGTGGTTTTCTGAAACGCCACTGAACATTTGACCCTATGAGGCAGCCGCCACTGACAGAGCAATAAAGGCATTCTGTTATATCAAAATTGTGTTTATTATTGTTAAATGCTAAGTTTAGACTACAAGCTAAATAGTTACTCTGTAAGCTATATAAACTATTGAATATTACACACCATTAAAATAATAATAAGGAATTTTTCTTTCATTATTTTTATGTATGACCTTTAGTGTTTAAAAACATGGTTACAAAATACCTTTTTAAAGTGAATAAGGGTAAATTTTTTAGCCCTATTAAAGCCAGAAATTGACAAATTTATAATAAAACTGGCAAGAACTAAAAATCACTTAGTCCCTAATTGTTATAGATGAGTTTTTTTTATCCACTAGACCTTTAAACTACGTACTTTTAGATACTTTATTGACGACATCTTGTTTTATTGAAGAACTTTTAAAAAGTTAGTTACTTAGTAGATTTACGTACTTTAATCAATTTATTACTATCTTTTGGACGCCACCCTTGCCCTAAACGTTTTCTCAATAAACATTTTACTCTTATGCAAACAAATTAAAACAAACATAAAATCGCAAAAGAGTACATTATTTTGTGGTAATTTCTTTAATACAAATTGATTTTTAAATCTTAACAACGCCATAAAATAATTTGGTTAAAACCAAACAAGTATAGACACAAAGAGAAATAACATCATGTTCCACCGATATTACTGATCAAAAATATCCTACACGTCTCTTAACCCAAATTGTAATTATGCTTGTTAAACATATATTTTAGTTTTGAAAGATTGGGATTCTAAAAACACAGCTTCTAAAAAAGTCACAATAAGCTATTAACTTCTATTTACCAAAACTACAAAACCTATTTATTTTTTAATGATTAATTTCCGTAAAGAGGTTCATAAAATATTGTCAATTTTGTAAACGCGCCATACTCTTAAAAATATGAGGACTGTGATTTTATGTAATTCCAAAAACCAATAAACGAGCAAAAATAATAAAAAAGAAAGTAAAGAAACTAAAATCATTTATTACCTAATAGCACTTTCCCTTCCTTATAATTAAGTTTATATGATTCCTTTTTAACCGTTACAAAAAAGTGTTGGTCATTATTTATTAGAAACGAATAACGAATTTTAAGAAAAAAAAAAATCATTTTTTATATTCGTTTTTAAAAAAATCGGTTAAACACCAGCTTGAAGCGGCAAAAAGTATTTTAACCATAAAATCACAATGAATTGCCAAAAGAACACATTAACAACACCGTAACTTCTTCCTTTTGACATTGATTAAAAAAATCTTGTATACTAAAAATACAAAAAAGAATTTTTTTTGCCCCAGTAAATGGTTATGTTACTAATTATTAAATTAGGGAAAAATATAATAAAGTAAAAAAGGTTAAATTGGGGAATTTAAAAAAAAAAGCTATTTATTAACATCCATATTTTGGCACTTACGCAGTAAATGTATTTTTTTTAATGCTTGGAATTCGGCCTATCCATTAATCAATCATTCCCCACAAAAAGTTTTTTTTCTGATTTAATATATAATTTTAAATATTTTGGGGTGAACCTTTTTGAGATATTTTAGGTTAAATTATTATTTAATTTATATCAGTATCAAGAAAAGGGGAAAAAATAAAATTTTATGTTGCTGAATTTGGTAAGGGGTTTTTCTGGACCAATAATTTTTTTTTTTTGGGTTAAACATTCCTGCTAAAGTAAAGGAAGACTTGTTGGGGAATAGAATTTTATTTAAAAACTTTGGATCCTTTTTCAAAAACCCTTTTGCTATTTCCAATGCATACTTGGGGGCGGTCCTGCATGTTTTGTTTAGGAAGTTTCGGGGAAAGGACATAAATTTATAAGGATAAAATTTGTAAAATTTTGGGTTTTAAAAAAATTTTATAATTCGTTTTATTTAATTCAGTTTTGGGATCCAAGATTGATATTTCAGGATTTTCTAAAATTATTAAAAGTAGTTAGTGCTAGTCCAATAGAAAAAGTATAATAATTATCCTGAAAAAACGAGGTTATCCAAAACTTTGTTTTTATTTCGGGCAGTCCTTTTCTTCATTTTAAAGCTTTTTCGTTTAATAAATTTTTCCCCTAGTATGTATTTAATAGATCAAAGATAAAAACCCGTTGTTAAGGATATAATAAGAAATTTTTCCCCCCTTTTCCCCCGTCGTCACATTATTATTTTTAAAATTTTAAAAAAGACGCATAATAATTTTTTTTTCTGAATAGCCCATCGTCAAAAAAGGAACAAAACCCCATTTTAATAGTTAAAATAATATATTTTAATTTTTTACAATATCAATACGTCCTATTTATTAAAACAATTTTATTGTTTTCATTTTTTTTTGATACTAATAGGATTTTTTTTTAAATTTATTTTTTTTTTAAATTTTTAAAAAATATCTCAAAAAGGGTTCATCCAAATATCATTAATGTATATATATTTAAAATCAGAAAAAAAACCTTTATTGAAAGCGCATAATATACAGGGTGTTCCTTTTAAAAAATTTTTGGGGAAGTTGCCTTTTTTTTTTCCATTTTTTATTGCGATTTTTTTTTACTGATAATTTTAAACGATAATAGGGAAAAAAAAACCCACAATTTTTTTATAAAACATTTTTTTCTGTCTTAAAAAAAAAAAGGCTCCAGAAGCCACGTAAATTTTCCCCAAAAACCCTGTACATACATATATTTATATTTATACATATTTTATCTTGTATCTAAATTTTACAGTATTTGAGTATATGTCGATTAATTTGTTGTAAATATGTTTTAATATCATAATTAAACAACTAAGTTCTCTAAAATTAGGTCCAGCCATATTTTACCTTTTTATAAAAATAATTAAAAAAGTCTTAGGCCTACATTACAAAATATTATTTATAGGCCTTAAATACATAAATAAAATTAATAATCCAAGCGGGGATACACAGAATAATATTTATTTATTAAAATACATGGTGATTCGTCAGTACCCTGCCCATAAGTTATCATATTAACAAAAATAAATTTGAAAGTATGTTGATATCTTAACAAATTTTTCTTAAATCATTTGCCTACTACACATGTAAACTTATAAGCCAAAAGTACAGCAGTTACCCACACCGTATTTTAAAATTTTAAAAAGTGGCTTTTTGGGTCGTTATTTTGAGGGGTTATTTGTTTCCCCAAAAATTTTTTATTTTCTTCATCTACTTGTAATTTTTTTACCCTATTTTTCTTTTTAATAATTTGCTTTTATTAATAGCAAAAGTTATTAAAATGGCATGTTATTAGAACTGAGATTAAGGATAATATTTGATTTAGTAGTAAACCAAAAAATTTTTTTAAACAAGCGGAAAAAAAGCAAAAAAAACGGAGGACAGCATTTTAAGTATTTTTTTTTGGGTTAAAAAAAACCGGGAAGCATAAAGTCTGGGCTACCCCCCTTTTAAAAAATTTTGGGTTTTCTTACACGTTATTCATTTGCTTATCTTAAAATTAAAAAGTCAAAGTTTTTTAAAAATTGGGGAAAAAAACAAGCGCCATAATTTGGTTCAATACACCCCGATTTATCTACAAAAATTAATAAATAAAAAAAAAGGGTTTTTTTTTTCTTTAAAAAATGCGATAAGATAAATGGGAGTTGTTATTATTAGCTGTGGCATAATTAGCTAGTTTCTTTTTTTTTTTTTAAAACCCATAAAAACCCGAAAAAAGTGCGCGTCGTTTTTTTTGGGGGTTTCTTTTAAAAAAAAAGAACATGTTTAAATTTTTTTTTTATTATTGGGAAAATTTTCCCCCAAGAATTATTGAACGCGTAATTTAAAAAAAATAATTAATTGTGTAAATTTTCGGCACAATTATGGCAATAATTTTTGGAATAATTCTCGTATGTGTAAAACGCTTCCTACACAGTAAATAAGTTTAATGAACTTAAACTATTACAGGTTATGACTTTATTGTTTTTTTTTATTGCAACATACGGCTTGTGATACACCATTCGAAAGCTTTTATCCCATACACTACGCGATTCTGTTAGACCATTTTAAAATGGCGTCCATTTAAAAGTAAAAAAATATCCTTATTAACTGATTGTTTTTTTTTTTTTTTTTAATTTTAAAAAAAACAAAATTTAAAAATTTTATTGCACCTTTTAGGATATTTTTAAGGTGGGTTTTTTTTTTTTTATTCTTATTCGTCACCTTAGTTTTCAATATCTTTTGGGGGGGTTGTTTGGATCTTATTGTTAAGATTGGCAAGAGGGGGGGGGTGGTTTTAAAGGGGGGGTTTAAACCCTTCCCACCGCGACCGATCGGGCCCTTTTTGGGGTCACACCCTTTTATTTTTCCCCACCAGTTCCAGACTCCCAATAAACTAATGATCCGTTGGGGAGAGATCTTTTTTGTCCCCCCCGGGGGAAAAAGGGGTCATTGC
>JAHBCN010002351.1:0-32577 GCA_019359885.1 Listronotus oregonensis
TGGAATGTTAGAGTGGGGGGGTCCCTATCGTCAGCAAAACCATGAATGGGATTTATTTTGGAAAAAAGAAATCGTTAATGTGTAGAAAAAACAAGTGGATCCAGTACTGAGCCTTGGGCCCCCCCAGCATTTTTGGTAGAAGCTGGAGAAATAAACCATCCACAAAAACCCCATATACGTCGATTAAAAAGAAAACTGGAGAGCCACGAGCAAAGCTTAGGTGGAAGACGGTAAAAAGGAAGTTTTTTAAAAGAAGCCCATGATGCCAGCCCCGTTTAAAAAATTTTGGGAAATGTCAAAAACAACGATTCAAGGGACTTGTTGCAGTTGTGTAAGACAAAGGAAAGAAGATCAGCTGTGGATCTTTTGTGACAGATTCCATATTGTCTGTCATGTAAGAGCGTGTTTTTTCCCAGATACTTTAAGTTTTGGGGGAATTGATGAATTTTTCCATTACAATGCAAACAACAGAAAGAAGAGATATATGTCCATAATTGAAAAAAGGTTTTCCCCAACCTTTCTTGGGGACAGGTTGCACAGGGCAGGGGGAAAATTTGGGGAAAGAAAAAACGAGTTGGATAAGTGCAAGCTCGAGAGCATATTTTTTTGAGACAATTGCTGGTATGCCATCCAGCCCAAACGTAGTAGTAGTAGTAAGAGAAGAAAAAATTCGCTTGATCTGTTTAGCTCTGCAGTTAAACGTATAAAGTGGCAGAGTGATTTGTAATAAACAAAATTTTATTTAAATAAATACCCTTGAGAATTGCAATAGCAAAAAAAATTTTTTTTAGTGCCTGTCTGTACATTGGTCACGTAAGTATTAATAAAATGTCTCTCCTATCTTAGATCTGATGTTTAAAGAAACCTAAACAAAAATATTGTAGATTACAAAACTGTTATGTGTATGCCACTTTATTTTTTTTCATTTAGATCAAAAGCAGTTGCAATAATTATTATATGGTGCATTGTTTTAATTTAAAAAATGCATGGTCGTGATCTTTTAGTTGCACAAGACAAAGTCTTGGTATAAGACTTGTATTAATTAAAATAAAGTCGGTTATTTAATGATTAATACTTATTAATATCTTATAAGGTTCGTTAAATAAGGTTTTAGGCGCCTAATATGTAGATAGGTTGACTGGGATAGATAGCGATAATTAAAACATTGATTGACACGAATCCGACGTTTTCTAACATAGATCTTTTTATTAGATCTATGGGATATACAATATATTATGAGCTATTAATACTGACATGATTTGATTATTTATGTACCTAAATTTAAATTTTATTTATTATTACACAAATAAAAACCATTGGCGTACATTTTTTTCCACTCTATTGCACCCAAGCCAAGATGGTGTAATGACAAAAAGGGTAAATCGTTCTTTATTTTACCCAATTTATAAACAACCTAAAAAAGGGAAAATTTTTTTATTATTTACCTACTTAGAAAATTATTTGCTTATACAGTGTGTCTACTTAATTTGGCAACATATGGAAAAATTTTTTTTATTTTTTTTTAAAGAAAAAAAAGGGGGTCAAATATTTTTTTTATATAATTGGCAGTAAGGAGATGGGCCGGTAGTTATTAACAAGGTTAATGTCACCCTTTTTTAAAAAATTTGGGGTTACTAAGGCCATTTTCAAAGCATCAGGAAAAGTGTTTTCTCGGAATTCCCGATATTAATAAGCTTGGTAAGAGGGCTTATGATTAGATTTTTTATGGATTTTATAATGGTGACATTCAGACCGTAGATGTCTGCACTTCTTTTATTTTTTAGTTGGTCAATAATATCTCGTATGTTGTTATAGCTTACTTCTGTAAAAGAAAATTGTTCACAAGAAGCATCGTTTTTTTTGTTCAGGGTTTGAGCAGAAGGCTGTGCCACTGTCGGGAAGGTCTTTTAATAGATTTGTGGCTATCTTGTAAAAAAGTCATTAAATCTTTGAGCTGGTATTTCACAAGTGTTTTTAGGGTTTTTTTTTATTACCACGTTTGATGTTTATAATCCTCCACATGCTTTTTGCAGGGTTTGTGGAGCTCCTTATTGCCTCATCATTTGAATCTCTTTTGGCTTTTACAATAGCAGCCCTATACCTATTTTTAAAATTCTTAAACTCAATCTTATCAGTCATTCTATTATATTTTTTAAAACTTCATTCAAAAAAATTTAATGTCTCTCTCATACGTCTCAGATCCTTACCACCAAACCCCCCTGTTTGGCTGGTCAGAGCGAACAGAATATGTTCTCTCCGGGAAAGACTGCAGGTATGCCCCCCCAGCGTGGACAAGAAGAGGTTAAACCTCTCTTCAACGCTAATCTCTTGGTCATCAATAAAATTCCACGAGACATTTTCTATAGCATTGTAAAAGTTATTGAGCCCATTTCTAGTCATTGGCCTATAAGTTTTGTTGTTTTTAAGCTTTAAATTTTTTATATCCAAGTGAATGACCTGTCCACGGTGATCAGAGATATTATAATTTACTATTTTAACTGAAAAGGAGTTATATGAAAAATTCACAAAAAAATTATCTAAGCAGGATTCTCCCCCGAGTCGGTCCAGATACCAGGTACCGAAACCCATAAGCTCCCAGAACATCCAAGAGCCCAAGGGAATCCGATCCACCCGATCCCAACAGTACGTTGAAGTCCCCGCCAGAATTTTCTGTCTATAATGACCTATATGATTTATTAAACCCTCCAAGGCTTCCAGAAAGGTGTCTAAGCTACCATTGGGAGGCCTGTAAATACAAACTACAAAAATAGTTATCTTGTTTAAAAATACACAGAGCTCTATACATTTATCAATATTAACGGGTTGAATACCCACCTACATTAAACCCTGGCAATCCCAGAGCGTTCATTTCATCCTCCGACAACCAGTGCTCTGTAAAACACATGACACCGAAATTTGATCTGCAGTGGAGCCTCCACTTATGAATCTTGCTTCGCATTGATCGAAATTAAAAGTAAAATTTGCTTATTTTTTATCGGTTCATCACCTTTTTTTGGGCCCGTTTCCAGACGCTAGTTTTCCGGGTTTTAAAAAAAAATTGTTTATGTGGATACCCATGGGCCAAAAGTCTGCGTTAAGAATGGTTTCCTTCATGTAGACGGTACACCAATTTTAAAAGAGTTGATTTTGTTTCCATTTGGTAGTTATTAACTCACACTCACACTCATTCACGCCATTGAGTTTGAGGTAGTTTTATATTTTCGACAGTCATTGTTTTGTCGAGGCTGATAAAAAAAGCCATGAGTAATTTGAATTGCCCCCTTTTGAGTTGATTGGCTTTCTTTCGGGCCCTTTTTATAGCCTTGGCCTTATTTTTGGGACAATTTTCCGTTTTTCCTTATAAATTACGTTTTCTAGCCATCATCATTGATTTTGATTTTTTTTTTCATCAGTCGATTTTGACGTTTTGGGGCTGATGTGTTTTTCTTCTTCTTCTGCCAATGGCTGGTCTTTCGACATGATCCGGACTGCATTCGAGATTTGGCCCCGACATTGGATTATTTTTGTGGTTGTAGAACATTTGGTAATTGAGCCCTTCTTCTTTTTCGTTTGGACTCCCTTCACATGTTTTCCTGTATCTAACTTCTCATCTTTGCCCCCTTTCCCCCCATTTCGATAATTTTCTAGGTTAGGCTTTCCCATCTTTTTTGATTTTCTTGTAGAAAATTTAGTTTTCTTTTAGAAGTTCATTATTTTCTTCCAGCACCCTGTTTTTCCCCCTCAGTTCTTCACCCAAGGTTTTTAGATAACCAATTTGATGTCCTTTTCAGTGGATTGCAGGACATCGCCATTGGGGAAAGTTCCACACATCAAGCGACTATTATCTAAAATTTTCACTTTTCCTCCCAAACTCTCATGCAAGACGATGGTATACCTACTTTTCCGCATATGATACACATAATGCACTGTTTACTTTGGGATTACAGCAAAAATATCTGGCTTTTTCGACGAGCACATTATTTCGCGCCTCTTCACTCTGCGCCATCTTGACACTCAATATATCAAGCAACCAGTCTCGGGGTAATACAGACTTGTAGAAAGAACAAGACTAATAGGAGGATTGATATAAAATATAATGGAAGATTAGGCACAAAAAGCCCATGAGGCTGCGCTGCCTCCGGTAGTGAATCAAGACGGCTCCCAGGGAAGAGGAAGAAGAACTCATTAATATCTCGCACAGTGCGTTTAGTACTCTTCTAACCGCTAACATTGAACGACGCGACGACGAGGTACTACAGGCAACAACTCTTAGCTTCTTGAGTTTCTACTGTTACAAGAGTAATTTTGAAAAACCAGAAGTTAAAAAAAAAATCCTCCTAGGAGAGGGGAAACCTACTTGCAAGTGTAAATACTACGCTCGCGTCCCCTTTAAGGATTTTTTTGACTCGTGTCCGAAAAACTGACTCTGACCCGAGCGATGCGAGTGACAAGAAAGAGCGCAAGTCGAGGTATGAGCACACTGCTTACAAATTCGCATCGTGCCTCTTCTAGCGTCCTGTCTCGCCCCTCGCACAAGTGTGTAAATGATTCATGAAAGGTTAGTTAAACAAAGTCATACATCTTTTTGTCGTATTATATCTTGTTTGAATATTTATACTCTTAAATAATTTAATATTAAAATAAATAAATGACTTAAGTTATCTGTCATTGCTCTCTAATTTGCCTTATTACCAAACCTGAAGTTTGTTTGACCGATACGGAAATCTTGTAGATATCTTTTTTTTATCCGGACTTCCAGGGATCCTGTTCCGGTATGTAAATTTACATAACTATTTTAATTATCTGTAAAAAAACTGGGAAAGATATGTCAAGTAGTTTCTAAGATAGTCGATTTCTAACTCACTTACCCACTTACTCGTTGGCTCATCAAAACGAGGGAGTATAAAATTGGAATTTAGTCTCCTAAAAATATGGTAAATGGTTTAAACGATCCGGAATGGCATCAAGAAAAAGATGTATTTTGGATTTTTCCTGCAAAAAAAAATACAATTGTTATTAACATAAAACTGTAAAAAAAAAGCCCAGCTTTTTGGAAAAATCTTACAAAGTATAACTGATAGCTTTAATATTATACAAGTTTCTAAAAGAGCAGGAAATTTTAGTAAAAAGGTTCCCAAATCCCGGAATTGTAGCTCCAATATTTATAATTTTATTTTAACGTTGAAAATCGGCTTTCGCGCGGCAGTTTCGACATGCGCGCGCCGCCACTGTAGTGAGCGTAGTTTTTAAATAATTTGTTTATAAAATTAGATATTATTTAAAATAAATTGAAAAAAATTGTAATGCCATCTAAATACTTACTAAGAATATGATCCCGCGATAATAAACGTTGTATCACAATTTTCAAAAAGTTATTCAATTGTTAATTAACAGTTTTTTTACGGATCTCCGTTGTCATAAAAGGCGGTATAAAAGTTTAAATAACTATTATATAAATTTTTTGTTTCTTGGAGCCCTTTTTATAGACATACTCAACAAGATGTCATAATGAAAGTTTATATAAAAAAAATATTTTATTAATTATTAACTTTTAAGGTGAAAAAAGTAAAAAATTTAAATATATATTCTTTTTTTAATTTAAGCTATTACTGATTCCATCTTTATTTTAGGCGTTTTGTAATTACTTGTTAAATATTTTCCTGCCATTGGTTGAATAAATTGTTCACAAAAAAATTTTTGCTATATTTAGAAATGCAAATTATGATTTATAAAAAAAAGAATACCTTAATAATTTATTTTAATAATAAAAATATAAAAAAAGACTATAAACAATAAAATATTGTTTTTGAGATTTTTTTATCATTATTTTCTTACGCTAACAAGATATATTTTTTTAATATTTAATTAATCCATTTGTTTATAAACAACTTATAAACAAATGACAGGAAAAAATTTAAAAGTTATTATAAAATGCCTTACATAAAGATGAAATTAGTAACAGCTTAAAATTTAAAAAAATATATATTTAAGAAACATCATTTAAATTTTTCACTTTTTTTACTTCAAAAGTCAATAATTAATAAAATATATTTTTTTAACTTTCATAATGTCATCTTGTTGAGTATGCTTATAAAAAGGGCTCCACGAAACAAAAACAATATTGATTAATTATTTATTTAATCTTCTATACCGCCTTTTATGATAATAAACAGAAAGCTGTTAATCAACAATTGAATAACTTTTTGAAAAATGGTGATACAATTTTATTATCTCAAGATCATATTTTTTGAAGTAATATTTAATTTATCCATTTGTTTATATACAAATTATAAACAAATGACAGGAAAAAAATTTAAAAGTAATTATAAAATGCATTACATGAAGATTAAATTAGTAATGGCTTAAAATTAAAAATAAATATGTATATTTAAGGAACATAATTTAATTTTTTATTTTTTTCATAAAAGTTAAAAATTAATAAAATATATATTTTTAAACTTTCATAATGTCATCTTGTTGGGTATGCTTATGAAAAGGGCTCCACGAAACAAAAAATTTATGAATTAATTATTTAAACTTTCATACCGACTTTTATGATAACAGACAGAAAACTGTTAGTTAACAATTTAATAACTTTTTGAAAAATGATGATAAAACTTTAATTATCGCGAGGTCATATTCTTTGAAGTATCTAGATGACATCAGAATTTTTTAAAACTTTTTAATTAATATTTAATCACATAAAAAAATATATTTAAAAACTATGCTCATTACAGAGCGGCGCGAGCATGCCGAAACTACCGCGCAAAAGCCGTTTATATGCCAAAAAGCTGGACGGCTATTTTTTTATAGGATTTTGTTAATAACAATTGTATTTTTTTTTGCAGGAAAAATTCAAAATAAGTCTTTTTCTAGATGCCATTTGGGATCGTTAAAACTATTAACCATGTTTTTAGGAGACTTGTAACTAATTTTAGTAGGAAATCAACTTCTTGGCTAGACTAAATAGTTTCGTAATCTAGAGACCAGAAGGGCATGTTGGGTATGTAATTTATTTGGAATAAAACTGTAGACGAAACTTGGTTTAATTTTAGATCTCAATACCTTTAGATGCCAAAATTTTAAACTCTTAATTAAAATGCTTTTAAAAACAAATGGTGAATTTACTTATTAATATTTTTTAAATAATTTCAAAGCACTTTTAGGTCAATATAAATTCCATAAATATAGCAGGTTGCAATCATACTTATTAGTGATAAAAAATGGTAAGGGTAGCGTTTAGTCTATAGATTAAAATTAAATAATTAATTTTTCTATTTAAGAAATTCACCGGTGTGTTTAACGTTAGTTAAAAGTTCCATGTCAATAATTAAATTAATTAAAGTACAAAAATATTTAAGCATATTTTGCTAGCTGTTTGCAATATATGTCAAGTGTTTAATTGGCAATAAATAACAAAAAGTAAGAAGCTCAATTTTATGGTGTAAATTATGCTGGACAAATAAGGAAAAAATATAAAAGTTTCTGTTTTATTATTTAAAACCTAAATGGCTTCTTATAAGTCGGTAAATTTAATAGCTACATTCATACGTGTTTGTATGAAGGATAAAAAGTGTGTTTGTTGTAATAGAGATGTTTTTTAGACATCGATTATTCTATGGTTTCTACTTCTAATAAAATCACCAAATAGTCTAGTGTTATATTGCTGTTCTTAAATTCTCACATGAGGTCTGATAATATGTCGGATCAAAACATCTTTGTTGCGTATGTCATGTACTCGCCAAAACATATTTATACAACGGAATCGCTTCAGTCACAGATCGTTGAAAGAGAAAAAAGAAAAACTCCCGAAAATAATCCCAAAGAAAATCGATATACTTATCCACGTTTCGGTGGCAAGTTTGCCGTCATTTTAAAGATGAAATTAATGTATAAAATATAATTAAAAATTAAATAATAATTAAATTAAAATTTTTATATTAAAATTATAGAAATTCTGAAATCGTTGTTTAGAATTTTTAACGTAATATTATAAGCGACATATTATTTTTTTGGTATGGTAACTGGTATACTTATTATTTTTAAAAATTAAAAAAGGCAGGTGTGTTATATAATTTTAAGTTTCTCTGAAATTATTTTAGCCTTAAGAAAGGGTAATCATGTGTTATTTAAATTAACCCCACAATTATCTTTATTTAATAATACATATGCACTTTTATTTAAATTTGCATTTTTTTAAACAAATTTTCCTTGTTAAAATACTAGAAGCATTTCAGTTCATTTTGTGGTTTTTATTAAGGGCGTGTTGACAGTTTTTTCGATCTGTAATCCGTAATCTATAATCTGTAATCTATGTGTTTTTAATGTATGTTGACATACAGTTCTATAAAAAATCACCAATTAAGTTATTGGCATTCTGGTTAAACAATAAATCTTGTTTATACATTTTTCAAATAACTAATACAGTTTATTCTAGCACGAGTGCAATAAAAGTATTTACAAGCTGTTGGGTACTAACATAAAAATATCTTAGTATAGTAAAATAGTTTTACTTGTAAAATAACATTAATAATCATATCAGTGCCTACAAATATAAATGAAGTTACAGAAAAATATTAATGGTCCTAAATAGCATAAACATCTTACACCCATAGCCACAGCACCATCTAGAGAGAAAAGTGGCTTCTTCAACACTTAGTATTTCTGATTCCATATAAAAGAAAACCGTTCGCCTTAAGCCTTAATAATGGTTCCATTTTAACCATAAATATGTTCCCTTTTGCCCACTGGCAAGCTTCACTAAACTTTCCTCTAAAAAATTAGCCAGTATAATTTCTCTTTTTTTACTTTTCTAATAGAGTAACATGATTCGCCACCCTCAGGTATCCCTTTACGGTTCATCTGAAGAAGCCCTGAACTCTCCATTTTGTTCATTCTTTTATCTCTAAAGCCTCTAAACTCTGAAACTTGCTACCCGTAGAGGTCTTTTCTTTCCTTTTAAATTCTTAGTATTAAAATAGAACCTCATATTTTCCTTAAAATACCCACTGTCCTTTGGTACATGACTTAAAGCTTTCAGTTAAAAATAAAAATATTTTCGCCTTGTAGCTTTTTAAAAAATTAACACTGTATAATATAAACTTATCCACTATCTAAAGACAATGTCCTATATTATTTTAAAATTATTTTAAAAAGTAAGATCTGGAAATAATACAAAGAAATGGTCCCAATGTTTACAAATAAGTATTTGCTTTATTCTAATCTTAATTTATTTATTTATACTATTTTAACTATTAAAACAAAAAACAACACCTAAACACAGAAAACTTTTTTTATTTTAAGGTGTAATACCAGACTATGAAAATAGTTCATAATAAAAGGCTTACCATGGGGGGTGACAGGTGGGATGTATCAGCAAAATGATCTGTGTCTTTGCAATAGTTTCTTTTACAGATAAATATTGCTCTGTTAAAATCTCAGCATGCCTTAAAAATCATATTATTTTTTGAAAAATCATGTAACGATCTTGAAAACTTTTAGACCAAATTAAATAAACTGGCTTTTTTATTTCTTTTATATTAACCTTAAAAATTTTAAAATTTTAGGATGCCACAAAACCATTTTTTGCAAAAAATTTTGTTAATTTGAAAATTCAGGATTCGGTTTAGTCCCGCTACCCTTCAGCCAGGTCTGCATTTTTTGTATTTAGATATTATAAAAAGACTATTGCACAAGTTGTCATAGTGCCTTAAATATTCACCATAAAAATGTCTTCTAGCTCTCGGACTATAATTCAAGCTGGTAAATGAATTTAGAACATAAGCTGGGAAATTTTAAAAGGGTAAAATTATCCTTTACTTAGATTATTATTTATCTGTAGATTATGTAAAAATTGCAATAGGAATATTAATAGTACAAATATTTGTTAAAGTTTAAAGATGTTATATAGCATTAAAAATAATATAGTTCACAGATTAACAGTTCTTTTAAAGTTTTAAATTGGATGAAAATTATAACAAAAGGATATTTAAAAGGCAGATATTTTGTTGGGAACAATAAAGGTATAAAGATTTTGCTGAATTACTTTAATAATTCAAAGTATTTCTCCCCACAGGACTCGCCAATAAGGCAATATCTAGTACACAGTGATTATCAGAGAAAGCAAGTATCTACCTATAGGACAAAAATAATCATTGCCCTTTGGTAGGATATAAATTCGTAAGTGCCGCACTGAGAGTTAATAAAATTAAAAGTAGGATTTAATATTCTACAAGTAGAAACTTTTTTTCTGGTATTTATTATGATACATGAAGGTGATCTTTGCATTAGTCTTTTACTTGGTTGTTATAAAAACATCTTTTATTTTTTTAATGTACTTATTAAAAAATAAGGTAATAAATCAAACAAAGAATTTTTTTAATATATTTTTTTTATTATAGAGATTTAAGTTATTTTACAAGATGTCTAACGTAAACCTATTTAAAAATTACCTTTTGGTGGGGCTGTTCCGGGATCTCTCTTCCCCTGACCAAATAGGTTTGGAGCAAAAGTGAATGGATATACTGCCATTCTTCTTCTGTTACACACTTGTTGGTACAACTAAGTGGAAAGGTTGCTTTATGGTATATGCCGGGAAAACATCCCACTTTTGGGCTGCAGGATCCTTTAACCACCTGTTTTCTTATAATTCCAAACAAAGTGTCCCGTTGTAAATTTTTGCGGGTACTCCAACAAGAACTTTTCGATACATAAATCAACTACAACAATATAGAACATATTTCTACAGTATGTATCAGTCAAATGGAATAAATTCAATAATAAATAAATAAGGGTTCCAAAAAAACTCGGACCTCAATAAGCTTTTTATTCCTATTTTTAATAAAATATTTTAGGGTGTTTCATGTAACGGTGCCCAAAATTCCTTTCTTAAAAATCAATCCTGATGTTATTCTTTTGTTTTTTCCAAAGCTTCTAGATAAATTTAATGTACAGGGTGTCCCAAATTTGCGGTTGACCATTGCGATCTCGGAAACTATAAGAGATACGAAAAAGTTTAAATTGTGGCAAAGTTGCGCAATTTGGTGCTCAATCAAAGGATGTTTAAAAATTAAGAAAATTTCGACTACTTTTATTTTTTCCTGACTTTATTTAAACATATTTTATGAAATAAATTACACTTTTGTATTGCCACTATTTCTTTTCTACAAAATGGCATTATTAGTTTTTGAACCCGACGTGTCAATTTTTTGGGCACATCATCAACTTAATTTTTTTAAATACGGACCTGCATGTTTTATTTCGGATTTCAAAAGGACTCGTCATTCTTAAACCAGACATGTATTACACTTCTTATGTTATTAAACGTTTCAACGTAAAATTACATCATCAAGCATAAATCTGCCTTCATACCAAAAAAAATTGCGTTACTTTTTGAAAAACAGGAACCAAATTAAACGATCTAAAATAACTTTTTTTTTATTGTCCTAAAGCAACAACGAAATCAACTAACAGACATTTGTTATGTTATTAAATGATTAAGAAATCCTCAAAAGCGTAAAACAATAACACATAGGTAAACAAACTTAACTTAAAGTCATAAAAGATATTCAAATTGAAAACCCTCCGCTTGAATGCATTTTGCACTAATCCTTCGTTATTTTAGTATTGATCGTTGAATGAACCTAGCAGAAATAGCTTTAATTTCTCGAATTAAATTTTGTCGCAGTTCAAATACGTCAATTGGTATCTCACGATACAAACGATTTTGTAATTATCCCCATAAAAAGTAATCCAGTGGATTTAAGTCTGGACTTCTGGCAAGCCATCGTACGGGTCTCTGGTTTCCAATCCATTTATTTGGAAACAGCATATTTAAACTGTTTGTTATTCCCCGTCCATTGTGAGGAGGGGCGCCGTCCTCTTGCCACCATAACTCCGGCACAATATTTAGTGGCTCGTTTTAAAACTGCTCGAGAATATTATTTAATATTAATTCTCTATATCTTTCAACTACCCTGGTATATTATAGGGCCGATAACTTTATTATTCCACATGGTGACCCACACATTAAAAGAAGTTCGCCCCTGTGGTCTGACTTCTTGATGTTGTCGGGGATTATCTATCGACCAATAATGTTCATTATGTCGATGAAATAAACCGTGAGTTGAGAAATTACACTCGTTGGTTCAGATTACTGTTGATAGAAAATCGTTGTCTTCTTCAAGTTTATTCTGAAGCCAATTACAAAAATTTAGTCTCCTGATTTCATCACCAGGTCTAAGTATTGGCTTAGATGGATTTTATAAGGTCGATAAATATTTGAATTTAATGTTTGCCATATTTGCATTCTAGGTGTTCGCAGCTCATTTTCAAAATGCCTAGTTGAGCTGCGAGGAGCATTATTAAACTTAAAATAGAAAAACTTCAATAGCGAAATTAAGTCAATTACAGATCTAAAAAAATGTAATAAATACGTAACATATCGCGCTTCTCCATATTGGAAAACATATTTTCTACTTTAGGATTACAAAAGCAAAAAATAGCTATAACAATGTGAATCAATAGCTATTAACAATAGTTGGTCATATTGGCTTAGCGTGGGTATATGTTTTGTTTCATAGCCACCTTTATTTTAGCATTTAAATTTTGTCTCTTTTTGCCATAGGTATATGTATAAATCGTAGCAAGTAGTGATTGTCTATTATGTGTTGTTGTATTGTATCTTTGTTATCAGTTGATTTTGTTGTTGCTTTAGGGCAATAAAAAAAATTAAGTTATTTTAGATCGTTTGATTTGGTTTCTGTTTTTGAAAAAGTAACGCAAATTTTTTTTAGTATGAAGGCAGATTTATGCTTGATGATGATGATTTTACGTGGAAACGTTTAAGAACATAAGAAGTGTGATACATGTCCGTTTTAAGAATGACGAGCCCTTTTGAAATCCGAAATAAAACATGCAGGTCCGTATTTAAAAAAATGAAGTTGATGATGGGCCCAAAAAATCGAAACGTCGGGTTCAAAAACTAATAATGCCATTTTGTAGAAAAGAAAAAGTGGCAATACAAAAGTGTAATTTATTTTATAAAATCTGTTCAAATAAAGTCAGGAAAAAATAAAAATCAATTTTAAAATTTTATTTTTTTTCTATATTTCCGAAAGTAGTCGAAATTTTCCTAATTTTTACACGTCATTGGATTGAGCACCAAAGTGCACAACTTTGCCACAATTTAAACTTTTTCGTATCACTTATAGTTTCCGAGATCCCAATGGTCACCCTCGAATTTGGGACACCCTGTACAATATCCTATACCTATCTTCAATTGTTTCGGAAATATTAAGCATTTTCTGATTTATTGCAATTATTGCCTTTGCATGCTTGCCACTTTCTTAAGGGTTACTTTTTGTGCATACACCTACTAGAGGCAGCCTTGCCGCTTGGCTGTGCGGATAAGCGTGCGAGAGAGAAAGAAAATTATATGTATAAAATTCTTCTTTTGCTCCGCGTGCTGACTGGTTGGCGGGAGAAGTATATACACCGCCAATAAATCTAGGGAAAGAGAAAGAGGGAAGAGAGAGAAAGAGAGGGAAGAGAGAAGGAAGAAAGAGAAAAATAGAAAACAGAGAGGGTAATATACACCTATTCTTCCTTCTCTCTCGCACGATTGTTCACAAGGCTGCCTCTAGTAGGTACATGCTCACAGAGTAACCCTTCAGTAAGTGGCAGGCATGCAAAGACTATAAATCTAAAAGCACCTAATATTTTCGAAACAGTTGAAGATAGGTATAGGACATTGTACATGTGTCTAGAATATTTAGAAAAAAAAACAACAATTTAATGATTTAAAGGGTGTTCCATTTAAATTAAAAAAGTTATTATTTGTCACTGTTACATGACACACTGTATAAAAATGTTTTACTGAAAAAAAATGCGCAACAAAAAATTACAGAAGAGGTGTCTGAGTGTTTTTTCAAACACGCCCTTATTTATTTATAATCGAATTTATTCTATTTGCTGATACACACTGTATAATATGGCGGATGTTGTCTAGGAGTATTTGTCATTTAAGTAACATTCATATTATTCTTTTTACTCTGCCCGTTTTATGGACTTTTCATATTCCTGAAAAAATATTTTTTCTTATTTTTGAAAATGGAGGAGTCCATAATTTCATCTCCCAAAAATAAATTTAGGACAATCCCAACTTAATAAATAAATAATGTATGCCTGCATTTTTAACAATGTACACGTTGGATTTATTTCATATTAGGACCAGGAATGATAGTATTAATTTTTATTACCACATGAACCACAAAGAACTACTTGTATCTTAATTAAACAGGTTGTGGTGAGTATAATAGACTTGAATGCCACCAATCCTACTTAAGGTAATGTGACATAATGTCTAGAATAATGATCAAAATCCATTTGCTATATATGCATCTAGGATGAATTATTTTCATGATAGTTCACACCTGGCGTAAACGGATTAAAATAAATAGAAGCAGATTTAGATTTAAAAAATGTCGTTAAGCTAATATTGTCCATGACAAAATAAACACACTAATTAACTTAGCTGGCAGACGGTAGCCATAATGTAAAAAACAAAAAATAGACTTAAGAAAAAAGAGCATTTAACTGAATTTCTGCATTCTGAAGGCCTTCTAGTATTAACTATGCTTCGTGTAAATAAAACAAAATTTTAATAATTTGAATAAAAAATAGATAAATAAATTGGCGCCTGTATGGGGAAAGATGGAGAAATCAACAAAGATAAAAATTGAGTTGATGTTTATTAAACAATAATAAAGATAGAATTTTATTTGTTCTTTAAAACATTTGGGCAATTCTAAGAGCTTTTTGATTAGAAAGTTGCCAGAATTCCCAAAGTGTTTAAAGGAAATATATAAATTTCTTTAATTATTGTTTGAATTACATTAACTTACTTTTTACATTTTTTGACTCTTCTATTCCCATACAGGCGCCAATTATATAAATTAATAAATTAACAGAATGAAATGAACAAACGAACGAATATGAATAAATTAAAACCCAATTATATAAATAAATTAATTAAATAAATATACAGAATTATTGATTAAGAGTGGACAGGTAGCATTTCTCAGAAGTCCTAGGACACCACTAAGCGGGGTAATAGCTATGGTCGTGCATAAAAATGTTTTTTTAACTGGCCCAATATAAGTTATGTGAAGAGATAAGCATAGAAATGCAACTAAAATTTTGCATCTTTCTAGTTAATAACTTTTTAAGGCGTAAACCAAGGACTAAAGGGAAAGGAGAGTTTGTCTTACGAGAATTTAGCAAACTATATAGGTCTCGTTTAAGAAGGAAATCAGCTCTGTTGATTCAGAAAAAAATTACTCCTGCCATATTGGTTTTTGCTTTCGCCAGAGGACGTCATTTAAAAAGTTTAGTTTTTTTTAAATGTTACGTCTATTTAAAGAAAAAAAAAAGGAAAATTTAACTGAACATAAGCATAAAAACTGCATATCGTTCAAAAGTTATTGCCAAAAGATGATTTTTTACAAAATTCGTTGAAAACACAATTTATTTTTTAAATTTCTGTGATTAAGCATATCAAGACAAATAAAACATGTTTTATGTATTTTAGATGTATTTCTTTAGGTATAACAGTTTAAACCACGAATTCTTGCCCCTTCTACCCACACTACTACCATCTACTACCAGTTATTCAAAAACTAATTGTTGCAATTCATTTGATTTTGGGAGTTTTTTTGCTGGCAAAATAATTATACGTTACTTTCATTATAATAATTTTGCAGCCCGTTACTTAAGCTTTTTTGTCATATTTTTTTATCATTGGACTTTTTTACTTTTATTATTGTTATTTAAATTGGCTCTTTTAATTCTTCTTATTTATTTTAGCTTTTCATAATAGTTGGTTGGTTTGTTGGTTTAAGTTGGATTGGTCGCATGCCCATATTTGCACTGCAGCCTACTGGCTTATTTCTACTTTTTTCTTGTTATTAATATTTATGTTTATGTTGCTTATTTAATGTTTTTGCGAAAGCTCTATCCTGTTTTTCCTGGCGGCACATTATTTTAGGTTCTTCAGGCACTTCATCGTGACTTTTGATGAAAAACTATAAGGCTCTTAGGGCAGCCTGACTGTCTGAGGAAATATGTATATTTTGGTTGTGAAACCTCCTTCTTACATTCTCTTGAACACATGCTTGGATAACATAGATTTCCACCTGGTATACTGTGACTTGCTTGCTTAATGGAAAGCTGTAAGTCGCTCTGGGCCCTACCCTAAATATAGCAACACCCAATCCAACATCTGTCTCTTAGCCATCAGTGTACCAAACCTGGAAAGTAATATTCCCTTTGTCATGATCGCAGCTGACATTGTATAGGTGGTCAAAGTTGTTAATAGTTCTTTAATGATGGTTCTTTATTATTTTATTTAAAGTATGAGTTAAATTTTGCTTTTGCTTTTTTCTCTAAATAGTAGTTTTTCTAACAAGTGCAGAAAGTAATACTTTTCCGCACGCGATTACCGTTGCCCGAACGACGAGTAGCGGAGTTCGGGCAACCACTCAAATGCGGTAAAGACACTTTCCGCAAGAGTTGGGAACATCATTTTTTTACGAGCCCATTAAAAAACCACAAACTTTTAAATATTTAATGTTTAAGTAACATACTTTATAAGAAAGAAACAATACATTTTTAAGTTAGGTATTATTAGTAATATTAACATTAAATATGCAATTCGTTGCACTTTGCAAATTTATAGTTGAGGCCATGATGATTTAATGAGATCGGATTAGCGGGGTTACTAGCTGGTGTCAATTGGCTGAATAAAGTTGTTGTATTGTACGACAGAAGTTGACTTCCAGTCTCCAAACCGTTTTATATAAGTTATCCCTTCGCCTAAATCTACTAAATTCATAGCAGATGAACGTCTAATACTGTGACCTGAATAACGTTCTAGATTCAGTAGATGTATGTAGGCAGCGATTTCCGCCGTCATTTTTCCAAATGTCTTTACTTCTATACACTAAACGGATAATTTTCCATTTTTATGATAGACAGAAAGAAGAAGGTGTGCGCTAGAAGGCCGTAAATCCGCTTACTTTGTGTACAGCTTCCAAAAGATTTCATCGTTTATTTATTCGGAAATAACAAATGATAGTAAGGTATGATAGTTAGAATGGTTAATTTTAAAAGCAATAAGGATTTCCTTCGCTCTGCGACAAGTGACAGCTAAAGCAAAAATGGTGCTTACTTGGATCATTAGATAAGTCTCATCCATAAACCTAGCTACGTCTTTTTTGCTAAAAACATGAGCTTTCTTTGCTCGAAAAAGGACCTTTTGCTTTTTTAGAAACGATGTTTATTTATAAAACTTGCTTATGTCCAGGTTGTGACACTAACAGGAAAAATATTGTGCAGGATGTCAACATACTGAATCAGTTTTCATTCAGTACCGACCATAGAATGGTAAGAGCAAGGGTGACTATCAATACAAAACGAGAGAAGGCAAATATGATTGTGAAGCAAGCACCTCAAAGATGGTCTGAGGTTAAAGATCTAGGTGAATACCAGAAACAGATAGACCTTGAACTGGAGAACTCTGGGTTTGCGAAAAATGAGGAGGTAAATGTCGAAGCAGCCAATAGAAAAATTAACAAAATTTTAAAAGACGCACAAAAACGGTGGTGCTCAAAAAATAGGAAGCCAAAAGGACAAGCTTAGTGAAAACACAAAGAATCCTATGAAACAGAGAAGGGAATTAAATTTCAAGCATACCATGAATGCATACCAACTACGAACCCTTAATAGAGTCATCTCAAAGGGCGTCAAGAAAGATATAAGAAAGTTTGATATGGAAGAAATAGAAAGGGTTATTGAAAAGTTTAAAGGTCCTTCAAAGAAACTTCTCCTCGGGAACCAAGAACATCTGTAAGCTGGAAAATGGGGCAGGCCGTCCTACCCCAAATAAGAAAGAAAATTTGAAGTTGGTTGATGACTTTTATACAGAGTTTTACTAAGAAAAGAAACACAATCCGTCTATGAACTTGCCTCCTGTACAAAACCAAGGTTCAGAGGATATTCCTAATATTACCCTGGATGAGATAAGATCGTTGCAGAAGGAAATGAAGGACAATAAAGCCCCAGGCGACGACGAAATTATTATTGAGTCTATTAAAGCAGGAGGAAACATATTGCTTAAGAATATATGCAGGCCTTTCAATGCATGTCTTCTGGAGGGACCAACACCTTCGCAGTGGGATAATGGTATAATAATCCTAATGCACAAAAAGGAACACATTGCAAAACTAAAAAACTATAGACCGATAAGCTTATTCTCACATGTCTACAAACTCTTTATAAAGATTATAACTAAGCGTCTAACATCTAAATTATATTTATACCAGCCACGTGAACAGGCGGGATTTAGAAAAGGGTATGGAACAAACGACCACCTTCAAACTATTAAGACCCTAACAGAAAAATGCATCGGATATAAAAAGTCACTTGTCCTGGTATTCATAGATTTCGAGAAGGTTTTTGACCTTGTAAATCAACACAAAATGTTGCTAGCGCTGGCGGGCAACTGCATGTGTAAGGTTACATGCAGACAAAAATAAATTCCAAATCGAAAGAGGAGTTCGTCAGGGCGACACAATATCTCCAAAACTGTTTACCACCGTATTGGAATATGCCTTTAAAAGAGTAAACTGGGAAGAAATGGGCATAAATATCGACGGAGAGCTGTTGAGCCACATGAGGTTCGCTGATGACATTGTCATAACGGCCGACAGTATTGACCAGGCAAATACTATGTTGAAGCGCCTTCATAAAGCGTGCAAGGAAGTCGGTTTAAAAATCAATTTTACGAAGACGCAGTGTATGAGCAACCTTGTCATGAGCGAGAATATCTCAGATGACGGTAGAAGTATTGAGAAGGTTGCCTTATATAAATATTGGGGCACGAGATCAGGATTGGGCGAAATAATCAAACCTGCGAGCTGAACAAGAGAATAGGCTTGGCGTGGGCGGCATTTGGAAAGTTTAGGGATGTCTTCAAATCAAACATTCCCATATGCCTCAAACGGAAAACATACAATCACTGTATACTGCCAGCTGCCAGTACTAATATGGGGCAGAAACGTTAACGCTTACCAAAAAATGGCGCACAAGCTGCGAGTTGCTCAGAGATCTATGGAGCGGTCAATGCTGGGACTGTCTCTGAGAGACAGGATACCTAATGTGACTATACGGCATAGACGGGTGTGACCGATGTCATAGAGAGAGTTGCAACCTTGAAGTGGAACTGGGCTGGCCATTTGGCACGAACAACGGATGGAAGATGGTTAAAGCGTATTCTGGAGTGGTGACTAAGGCACGAACCCTATAGGAACAGAGGCAGGCCACCAACAAGATGGACGGATGATATTAAGAGAATCCGGGGGAACTGGATACAGGACGCCCAAGACCGAAAACGGTGGCAGCGTACGGCTGTTTGATGATGATGAGGTTCATATTCACTTCATTGGCAGCCTTTACAATACCTTCAGGAAGTTGTTTGTCGAAATAATCCATCATTGTTAAAAAACTTTAAGTCTTAGAAATATTTTGACAAACATTGTCTGCTTAGAACATTACTTTTGTTGCCATAAAAATAATACAAACAAAACCTAGTTTGATTGTTATTTGACATATTATTTTAAAAATTTTACAGAAACTAGTGCGGAAAAGTGACATCTTCTCACACTAGTGACACTTTCCGAACTTAAATACGTGCACAAATATGCACGGTCGTAGAAAAAATATTTTAGCTTATTATATCTACTTTAGTATGACTTAATACCATTAAACACTTAATAGTGTAAAAAAACTTATCCACTATAATTGGTAGAGTGGTTAAAATGAAAAATAATCTGGTCGAAAAATGTGCCACAAATAATACTAGACACACTTATACTCTGTTAAAAAAACCTTGATAAGAGGTTACATCCCTCCTAATTTATATCTATGTGTTCACAATGGACCCTTAGGAAGGTATAAATTACCCCATATGTGCCCATATAATGTAATCTGTACTTTTTACACTCCCTTGTTAGATTGCATGAAAGGCCGGAAACTGAAAATAAAAAGGCGGTGTTAAATGGTTAACAGCAGCTATCAACTTAGGGTCTTGGTACATTATATTAAAAATAAGTATTTTAAAGCATTAAAGTAAACCGGGTTGCTCAGCTAATTTCTAAATGCCTTGGGAAAAATGTCAATACAGGATTTTTTATTAACATAAACAATTTTTTTCTTGACACAATTAAATAAAAGAACTTTTTAGTTATGATTTTGCATTTTATAGACGCAATTAAAAGAATAATCTAAAGCGGTTTAATTCTTTCTGGATTTGTGTGGAAGTTGTTTAAAAGAGTTTTGCTAAAATACAGTGGGAAAGTACCCGAATTAACATTTCTTTTCAGTCAATTAGATTCCTAGGTACATGTAATTAAAGTTGGACGACGTATTCGGCAAATATATAACCAATAGCAAATATAAACTTTTTGCACATTACTTATAAGAAATTGTTAGTTTAATTTGATTTATATTTTATTAATAAAATAATTTTATAGCAAAAAAATTATTTGTTCAGAAAATTGCTGATAGGGCTTTAATCATCTGATTTGTTTTTTAAAAAAACGTCTCTAGTATATGATAATCTGGTCTTTATTCAATTCGCAAAACTGTTTATTTCTTCTAAACAAAATTAAATTAAAAAGTTATTGTGCAAAAACTATCAAACTGATATAAACGAAATTTGACTTAATGTTTCAACATAGCATAAAGTTCTTTTTCTTCAAATAGAAAAGTTTTAAAACAAATTTAAACGGTCCAAAGAATGATGCAAAAACTACTTTTTTTTTGCTTTTTTTCTTGCTTTTTGCAAGAAAGAAAAAACAAAGGAAAATTCTACATTTTGTGGTATATAACTGATTCTATTCGATGGGAAATTTAACCAAGAAACTTTTTTTAGCCATAATTTTTCTCTATGAACAATACTTAAAAAGTCAGAAGAGATTAAAATAGAAAAAAATGCGTTTTTATCAACTTTTTTTAAACAACTTTACCGTCTCTAATATTTCACAGAGAAAGCATATTTCGATTCTTGATAAATATAAATATACCGGGTGACAACGAAATCACTACCCAGCATTTTATTTTCTTGAATAAAAACATATAGCTTTCAAATTTTAGGATGCTATAATATATCATAAGATGCTGATTTTGGATATTATAACATGTCTCTCTCACTTCCGGTTTAACCGGAAACGTCATCAACTTTGATTTTTTCAATGGAATACCCTGTATATTTTTTAAAATTTGGATTCTGCGAATCATTTCTGATATAAAATGTATAATATGTCCTATACCTATCTTTGCTAGTTTTTGAGAAAATGGCGATTAAAGATGTCCAAACTACCGCATATTATGCAGTTTTATGAGAAAACAAACAAATGATATAAAAAATTATTATGTTTAATTTAATTTTTTCTGAAGACTCTATCTGTGAAGGTCATAATAAAACTAGTTCCGGCTTTACCGGAAGTGCTGCGAAAATAGACTTTTCCAATAATGTTACTTCAAAAATTTAAATGCAACACCCTGTATATTTTTTTAAATTTGGATTCTACGGGTCATTCCTGATATAAAATCTGTATAATATCCTATACCTATCTTTGTTAGATTTTAAGAAAATGGCGATTGAAGATGTCCAAACGACCGCATATTATGCAGTTATAGGGGAAACAAATAAACGTTAGAAACATTAAATATTTTTTAATTTAATTCTAAAATATTTCTTAATTAACTACTTAAATAAAAAACTAATATTACAATAACAAAATTGCTCCAAAGAGACGGCCTGAATTATTTTAGGCTTATTAATTTACATTCATTTATTTGTTTTCCCCTATAACTGCATAATGTGCGGTCGTTTGGACATCTTCAATCGCCATGTTCTCAAAAACTAACAAAGATAGGTATAGGATATTATACAGATTTTATATCAGGAATGACTCGTAGAATCCAAATTTAAAAAAATATACAGGGTGTTGCATTTTAATTTTTGAAGTAACATATTGAAAAGTCAATTTTTGCAGCACTTCCGGTAAAGCCGAAGTAGTTTTATAATGACCTCCATAGATAGAGTCTTCAGAAAATTTTTTTTTTAAGATAATAATTTTTAATATTATTTATTTGTTTTCCCATAAAACTGCATAATGTGCGGTAGTTTGGACATCTTTAATCGCCATTTTCTTAAAAACTAGCAGAGATAGGTATAGGATATAATTTAGATTTTATATCAGGAATGATCCTTAAAAGCCAAATATCGAAAAATATACAGGGTGTTCCATTAAAAAAATCAAAGTTGATGTCGTTTCCGGTTAAACCGGAAGTGATATGCACATCTTATAATATCCAAAATCGGCATCTTATGATATAATATGTCATTCTAAAATTTGAAAGCCATATGTTTTTATTCAAGAAAATGAAAGGCTGGGTAGTGATTTCGTTGTCACCCGGTATATGTATACAGGTTGTCCTGATAAGGTCATCCTGCGGCGATATCTCGAGAGCCCTTCAGCGCATTTCTTTCGGAAAAAATATTTATAGTAAAACCAGACTCGAGAAAATGCTGAATTTTTTTCAAGTTTCTAATTCCACCGCTTTGGGGGTAAAACCAAGAACAAAATTGAAAACATGGATTATTTAAAAATATGCCATATTAACTTGTGTCGTTAATAGTTTTCTTACAAATTATGTTAAATTAGGAATATTTTTTCTTTTAAACTTTTCTCCCCAACTTCTCAAAAATTGGAAGGAAAAAAAAGCGAATCTACATTTGATAAAATTAAATAACCTTTTTTCGGCTTAACTAATTTTGATAAACTAGCTCGCGTTTAAAAGAGCTTTTACCAGAGTTTAAGATAAAATATTGGTATAATTATTTTTTTTATCTATAGAGACTGACTTGTGTCAAAGTTATATATTTTGTCAATTTAAAAAAATAAATAAATAAATACAATGGTAATATTATTATAAGCTCATTAAAATAAGCAGAAAAAGATCAAAAAACTGGTATACACCGCATTTTAATATCCTAATTAATTCTCGACTTATTGCCGAAAAACTGCATCACTCGTATCGTTTCCCATTTTAAGTTGTCAGATAAACAACGCGGCGTTTTTATCGAGAATGCCAAGACAACAAAAACCATTTGTTTTTTTACGAATATTAAATAAGATCACTAATATTCTGTTTATTTGTTTATCATCAGTTTAATAACAACATTTATAATTACACGGCTCGTGGATAATAATGGCTGTTTTATTATTATCTACGGGCTCTGGCTAATTGTATCTTCATTGTGCACTTTTTTTATTAAAATACCGTCTTCTGGAATATCTTATGGCATATTGTCTTGCAGCAATAAAGGCATTTTAAAAATTTTCAAAATAAACGGAGGGCATATTATATGCTTGCTGGTAGAATAAGTCATAAATTAAAATTACCTAATAACGATTAACAACACTACTGCTTATAATAATAACAATGAACTGCGATAAACAAAAACGAAATTTAAAATTATTAGGTTTGACAAACTCTCCATAAAAACACCGCGTTGTTTATTTGACAGCTTAAAATAGGAGAGGATACAAGTAATGCAGTTTTTTGGCAATAAGTCGAGAATTAATAAAGATATCGAAATGCGGTTTTTACCAGTTTTTTTTTACTTTTTATGCCTATTTTAAGGAGCTTATAATAATATTACCATTGTATCTAAATTTTTCGAAAAAACTGACAAAATTTATTCCTTTGACACAAATCAGTCTCTAGGTATAAAACAAAAAGATAAATTAATTATACCAATATTTTATCTTAGGCCCTGGTAAAAGATCTTTTAAGCAAGAGCTAGTTTATCAAAATCGTTTAAGCCGAAAAAAGTTATTTTATTTTTTTTTTCAATGTACATTCGCTCCTCACCCCTCCATTTTTTTGACAGGTTAGGGAAAAACGCTTAAAAGAAAAACGTTTTCGAAGTTTACATAGTTTTTAAAAAAGCCATTAACAACATTAGTTATTCTGGCATATTTTAAAATATTCCGTGTTTTCAATTTTGTTCTTATATTACGCCCTCTAGTGGTAGAATTAAAAACTTGAAAATAATTTTCAGCATTTTCTCAAAGCTGGTTTTATCATAAATATTTTTCAAACGTTGCTTGGCTAGTATATCTTAACAATGAAAGGCAATTAAACTTTGGTAATAGGTATAAAATTATTATATAAAATACTGTCGAGCGCTTTCAACCAATCTAGGCAATCATCAGGACCGACATTGTCAAAATTACAGGAACTCAGTCATATGACACAAAACAAATATAGTTTTTTTATATTATTGTTTTAATATGTATGTCTAACTGTTTGTGAATTTGAAAGTACTTATCATATTTAATGTTTATATTTGTTTTGTGTCATATGACTGAGTTTCTGTAATTTTGAAAATGTCGGTCCTGATGATGGCCTAGTTTGGTTGAAAGCCCTCGACAGCGTTTAATATAATATTTTTTACCTATTACCAAAGTTTTATTCTCTTTTATAAATATTTCACATACCGTCAAAAATTTAAGAAAATGAAAATCTAATAAAGTTTTAATTTAAATAAAGGTTGCACTTTTAAGTAAATATTAGAATTGCACTACGTACTTGTAACATAAATATAAAAAGTTATGTATTTTTTACTTGACAATGCTAAAGCTGTTTGACTTAGTAATCCGTACAATAAAGTGGTAATTAATATATTGCATTGTATATATTCCATTTGGGTTTTATTTTACCATCTTAACTTTTTTTAGATATATAAACAAATATTTCACCATAATGTGCATGTTTTTCTTCAATTTACTTAACACAATTAAACCCCCTTATCCCGCTGAGCATCTGAAAATGTAGTGTTTCCTAAATTTGATTTTTACCCCTCTATAATAATAGGATGCGCCATTGTACCCGACTTGATTAAATTATACCAACAATAAACGAAACATTTATCTTCTTATGGGAAAACATTCAGTACTTGTGGGAAAAATTAATATTTATTGTTTGCATTTGTTCCATGATTTTTGTGATGCCTCTGGGAAAAGCCGAAGCTATTTAGTTTAGATTAATAAAACTTGTAGAGGAATATTTACTTACAAAAGTAAAGTTTTGTAATGCATGGATTGTAAAATAATAAAATCTTTTAAGTGACCTATTTTTTTTTAGTATTATAAGCTGTGTTTCCGCAATTTGTTTAAAACTATTAACAAACGTATCAATTTTGTTACAAATCTGAACAAAAATGCGGCAGTTTCTGTTAGAACGAAAACAAGGCGTGCATGTCTAAAAGCTGCTCAAACGTCTTTATAATATTGGAAAGAAAATCCGTTTAACAGAAAAAAAATTTGTAATAACGATGCAAATCAAAACTTCACATAAAATCAAGGTTATAATATTTGTTAGTAAGGTTTGAAATAGAAAGTTTGACAAAACTATAATCAACACATAAAATAAATTTTGCAAAATATTTGAGTTGCAACTTTGAACGTGTTTTCGACATTTCAAACCTACTGCCGAAATAACAAACAATAGTAAAATGTTACAAATTTTGCGCTGCTGGAACAATAAATTTGACGTGCGCATGGTCCGAACTATTGTGAACGTTTCCGGCAGCATGCTGGAACAAACCTATTACGGCATTGCAAGTGATGTTCTTAAACAGATATAAAAAGTGTTAAATAGCTTTAGTTTACTTATCCCCAGTTTACAATTTCTTATTTTTGTTTACCCCCTAGACGACCCCCCAGATAGTATTTTTTAGTTTTATTTTATTTTCCAAATATATTATATTAGCCCTTTTCCCAAATAGTTTCCGTGACGTTCATATTCAGTAATTTAAAACTTTTATGTGAACAGCTTAATGAAAATTTTTAAGGTACTGGATTTCTTCTCACTTATATAAAAATTTTATAATCAATTAATAATATAATATATATATTATAATTATATATATATATATATATATATATTTTATATATATATAATATAAATATATATATATTGTTTAAAAGACTTGGATTTGATATAATAATGTTAATTTAGTATGGAGAAGAAAATGTTGCCAAAAAAAAATTTGTAAAACAAAAAATTATTAAGACTTTAATAAGATTCTGTAATGCTCAGTAAAAAATTTTTAATGTAATCCTATACAAGGGTATTTATAGAGAAAATAAAAGAAAATTAACAGATATTTGTATACCCATATATTTATGTATATACATATATGGGACAATCCGCGTAAACTGGATCATAGCTACGACCAAAATTAGAAAAAACCAAACAAATCGACCAGGGGTTAATTTTTAAGCTTGAATAATCTACCATCGAATGCTAGATGTGCCTTTAAAAAATCTAATATGGCTGCTCCAATAAGGCCGCCGATCGATCGCCGAAGAAAAATCGAGTGTCCAACAAAAAAAACTTGTAAAAATAAAAATTTGCAACCGATGAGGCCGCTCAAATTATAGCTCATCGACGATCCGAAAAATTTGTTTTGTTTGAAAAAATCCAACATGGCGGATTCAATATGACGGTCGAAATACTGTATGGGAGCCGATTTTTTGAAAAACAACTAAATTGCAACAAATTTGGTATAGGGATATTTTCGCGATCGAGGTTGGATCTGCAAAATTTAAGATGGCGGACGAAATAGGAAGGACGTATCTTTTAAAAATCAATCAGGTTGCTCCAAATTTGGTATACAAAGGTCTTTACAGTCGCTGATTACGAATCCGAAATTTGATTTAGAAAATCTGATTTGTGATTAGCAATCTTCGAAACTCCGTATACCAAATTTGGTAGAAATTGGGAAATATAAAAAAAATAAGTATGCTATATCGGATCCGCAGCTTGAGTTTTACAAATCCGATCTTGGATTTGTGATCAGCAACTCCAAAAATTTTTGCATACCAAATTTGGTGCGCAAATCTGTTAATTTACGAGAAAAAACGTTAGGTAAGTATTATGTATTTTACTAAATTAAAGAATTTTGAAAATTTGACCTCAGATTTATTATGGGCGACCCAAAAATTCCCGTGTAACAAATTTGGAGCAAATTGGTTGATTTTCCACGCCATCATAAATATTGAAAAATATGATTTCGGATACGTGATCGGCTCACACGAAAAAACTGGATAAAATCCTATTAGAGGGCATTAGACTGTCGAGAAAGCCGCCAGCAATAAATGCAATTCATAATTTTTAAAAATAAAACAAAATTAGCACCATGTTGTGGCAGACCAAGGTAAAGTATAAACTCTCCACCAATAGAAGAGTTGCGCGCGCGGCTTCTTCTATTAGGTACCACTGAGCAGGTCACTATGCGTATTGATATTCCTGCCATCTCCTTCCACCTTTTCAGTAAATCATTGTTAAGCAACCATAATGGATATATTTCTAACCAAAAAATAACACGACAAAATGTCGTTTGACGCTTGTTGATTGTGTAAAAAACATTTGTTGTATCTAGAAATCATGCTAAAAATGGGGAAATTCAAAAGTTCTATAAGATTGCTTTACAATTAACTCACTTTGCACTATATATTTTTTATTTGTCACACAAAACAATCCTTTTGAGGCTTAAACTATTGCCGTTCTTTTAACTAAATAATGACACGCCCCCATTATACTATTCATGAGCAATTACCGCCAAACAAATAAATAAATCAAAAAGAACCTAGCTAAAACTATCCCTTGGGTATTTACACAATAAGTTTATTAGGAACGTTGTCTTTTATGTGTTTAATTTATTACATTTTCTTGTTTGGTTTTTGGACATAAATTACGCAGTGCACACCGCGCCAAGTCATTTTAAAAGGGTTATTGTGGCCAAAGAAAAAGGGTTGATCCTGGAGAGTTAATATGTAGAGTAGCAAAAATAATATAAATAATATTTTTTATGTATTATTTGTTTTAAAAATAGGTCTTTTAACAAAAATGGTTTAAAATTACTTTATAGATAATAATACAAAGGGGTTTTTACAATTTCGACGACATTAAAATTATAGCAATATTTTGGTATTATTTAAAGGCATAAATTAAAGACATACATCAAAAAAAGTAAATTATTTTTTTTTAAGTGATAAACAATGTTATGGTTTTAATACCAATGAAATCTTGGACTGCTATTGTCTTTTTTGTTGATTGATCCACTTTTATATAAGAGCAATTAATTGAAATAATAATTTATTACAAGAACAGAATTTTATTTAACAAACAACATAACACAAAATTATTTGAATCAAAAAATCAGTCTTCGAATTTGTTTTAATTTTTTATATTTTATACTAAAATATTATTAAATAAAATAGGTTATTATAAAAATCAAAGTTATATTTTGGAACCACATTTTTATCTATTTTGCAACAATCTGGTTTGTTATGCGTCTGTTATACCTTTCTTACCAGTCTAGGCTATGGCCAGGCACAGCTTCTGATTTCCAGATACTGATAATGTGACACTGTTTCCCAAATGCAAGAGTTGGTTTTGTTGATACTATATTGACACAACTGCTCTCTAGCGTCCGGATATTCGAATTACTTTTGTGACACTCTTCTACATAAAAATATACCACATTTTCGTTTTGATTATGACATATGCGAACAATTGCAATTTTTTGTGTAATGCCAGTTTTCTTTCAAAGCAGCGTCTTGTTTGTAACATCTACTGATACGTTAATATCAGTTAGACTTTTATTATTATATCATTAAAATATGTGTCAAATACAACCGGTTCGACTTTTTTGTAATTAATAAACTGTCAAGAATAATTTAAATACACCTTAAGTCACCTGGGTTTAAAATTCAGGGTATTGATATTCCTCCCTAACTTTTGAAAACGCTTAAAAATAGGTACATAAAAACCTGATGAAAGTGCAAGGATTTTAACAGCAAATATACCTTTAGGTATTTTCTTAAAAACAATAATTTAATTGCAGTAAATTACTGCAGCATTTATTCTAGTTTTGTTTAATAAACTTTAATTTTTTGACCACTTTTTAGGAAGCTGTTGCCGATAACGTCCGACAGTTGACCTATTTATGCTAAGTTTATTAAGATCATATTCCAATGCTTTAGTAGTTAAACGCATTTCTTTTATTTAACACCCAGCAAGAAGTGATAACTATCTTCGGTTTTTGTGCCACAGAGTTTTTTTTTATCTAACAGACCGGTCTGTTGTGAAATAGTGTCTCTTTTTTAATATATTTATCAGAAAGGCATAATATAACTAAGGGTTTTAAAAATACTTAAAAGAATATGCAGTAGTATATTGTGCAACAAGTAAGAAAAGTTTTCCCACGAGTGAGCAAATAAGCGAATGGAAAATATGCCTTTCTCCCATGTTGCACATTGTACTTTTTCTACCACCAGTTCTTTTAAAACACAAAAATATATAAGTATTTTTTATGAATAATATAGTGAATCATAATATAATAATTTTATGAGTAATTAACGTTTTTATTTATGGATCAACAATAAACTAGTAAATGTAATAATTGACTTATTTGCGTTCATTTTAATAATACAATTAAGAGATTTTAGTGTCTGTATCGGATAAAATACAACATTCATAAAACTGACGTTTGCAATAAATATGGCGCTCGCCGATGCATGATACATTCATTTTTGTTTATTCGTTGCTAAGCGACGCCAACTGCCACAGGCTGCTAGATAATGTCAATGTCGCGAATCAAAGGCCTATTTCTACTATTTTATATAGCAATTGAAAGCAAATTACTTTTCTCACTAGAGAGAAAAGTACTTTTCTCACTGTTTGTGGGTTTTCCTCATTGCATGAGAAATATTTTATTTTAAAAGCTAGTCACCAGTGAGAAAATTGTTACTTTTAGTACCAGTCGTAGAAAAAATTAGTTTTCCAATTTCCATACATATGAAAAAAAAGCAGTTACTTAAAAAAGAGAACAATATAGGACAAAACGTATTTATTTTCCAGGATAGTCATTAGAAATGTTTATCATTATTTTAATACATAGCTTTAAACAAGATTAATAACTTTACTTACATAATTCATTAATATCGTTTAGTTTCTCCAATATTGCGTTGATCCGATTTTTCATTATTTTCGATTAATTGAAAATCTATGTCAAGCCTGTATCCTGGTCGCCCTTTCATTTGCTGTTTTAATAAAAACATCTTATCATATGATATTTTATTCATGTTTAATTCTGCTGCAAGTGCAGATTAAACATATCAGCTGATATATCAATAAAACGTTTTTTTTTTGGTCTACAAAGAGCATTTCGCTTGTTGACACTTTACACACTAATCCATTTTGCATGTGGTTTTGCCATTTTTTAAATGCGGGGTTATTTGTCTTGGATTGAAATGCGTGCTTTGCTTTAAAATGTTAAATTATTTTTTACTAAAAATGTTGTACTTTTGCTCAGACCTAGCTTAACTTCTCGGGTTTAAAAAAAGTACTTCAAGCACCTGCCCAATTTAAAGTAATGTGATGTGTCAATAGTTTGTGGAAAATTATGTCCAATTAAATATACCCTAAGTTTTTTTTTATATGTGTTAATATTTTACTAAATACCAATCTACGACGGACGACTGGATATTATATTAAATTGACGATACCGCAATACGACGTACACCATAAGGCGATACCTCCGTTTAGAATAGTATAAAAAAACTACGACGGCAAACACAATTCACCCTTTAAACAATAAAAAGAACCACGTATTATTAACCGAGGAAGTACTCAACAAAAAAGGGAACATTGAAAGTAAAGACCAAAATAAAGAACTTAAAAGTATTAACAGAAGACACAATGACAAATGAATCATTTTTTGAATTTGACATTCCGAATGAGAACGAAATATTAATTAAAAATATACTAATGAAGAAAACGCAGTAAGCGAAGACCATGATGTATTCTCGAATTCAGACTTCGTTCCAGTTGATAATGATGAGTCCGAAAGTGATAAAGCAGAAATAAATAATTTTAGTGGACCGGTATTGCAATATATTACAAATAATAAAAGAGAACCAAAACGAGAAGTTAATCAAAAACTGAGACTTACTGGCAAGCAACATTTAGGATTTAGAAAACCTGCAGGACAAAAAAACTCTTTCCACGATATACCAAGACGTGAGAGAGTCTTAGGATTACGCTGTAATTGTACGCAACGGAGAAAAAAAAGCAAAAAAAAAGAATAATTTAATTTTTTTCTATGATTATTACCGCGATAATAATCCTTTTTTGTCGTTTTAATTATCTTTATTATATCGGGCCAATAATAAATTAAAACTGACGCCACTGAAAAGATTTTGTTTTAGTGATCATTTAACCACTTTTTTTGACAATATAAGTTAGTAGAAAATTTTGTTGCAGAACAAGATAATTATCTTATTAAATAATATTGTTACCTTTACATACCATTCTTGTTTTGTCTTATTGTGTGTAAAAAATGCAACTTTTTGCATCATTGTAGAGAAATTTTAAATTTAATGCGTCTTTTTAAAACTTGACATATAAAATATTAAGTTTGTTTAAAAAGTTATCCTTTTAATTTTTTTTTGTTTTTTTTTTTATTAGAACTATACAATAAAATTAATCATCATCTTTAGACGTTTGCAAAAAAATTAATAACATTTTGGTTTACTACTTACCCTTATCTGAGAACCTTTTGACATACTAGGCCATTTCTAATTTAAAAAAATATTGTTTTTTAATACCCTAGTGTACATTCTCCAAAACCTATTACTTCGTTGACTAGAACACTCTAGTTTTATGAATGCGTGCGAAGAATTCATATATTTATTTCTATGCTAGTCCTATTTAAGGCATGCAAATAGTAATAACGTGTTTCTGTTTTACTTTATGTTTGAATACTTCTGTAAATTGTTTTTGAAGTCAAGCTTTCTTTGGTTAATAAGACTAGGTTCATTATTTTGAAGTCGATATAGTTCATTGGTGGTTAAAAGTAAGATATTTTCGTTAATATAATTTATATAAAGTTTTTTTTATTATTAAAGTAAGACACTTACTTTTTAAAAATATTTTTGCTTACACGAAGTCTAATAGTAACTCTCTAAATTCACGCTAAAGCCATACCAGAACGGAGAAATATTTTTCAGCAAATAAGAAACACTTTTACATCACATTTTCGATATTTTTAAGTTAACAACATCGCAAATATATGTCCGTGAAGATTTGTTGCTTAATTCGTACACATTTGCATTTTTTTCTTGCCTTTGCCAATTGCATACCCATGTTTAAAGATTTCTACCGTCGCGTCGCGTCGGTAAAAAGCTTTACTGTAAAATTTGGGTTAATACAGGCCTTAGGAACCATTAACCATCTTATTCTTTTCTAATTTAAATGTACTCAATAGGGCTAATTAATTTTTATATTAAGAAGTTAAGCCGATATACCCAAAGCGCTCTATAATCACCACCAGGGGTCAACTACGACCTGCGGGGGATAACAATATTTAAATCTTTC
>JAHBCN010002351.1:34702-93178 GCA_019359885.1 Listronotus oregonensis
AAAAAATATTTATTTTCTAAATTATTTAAATAATAAATTTGAGAAACTTGGTAGTGAAAAGCTCATGAATCAAATTACAGTTTTATTTTTCTTATTAAAAAGGCTCTCTTGTAAATGACTATCTAAGTATTTTTGATTATTTTTAGTCGGCATATTTAGAGTTGATGCTAATAGTAGTAATAAATAATAAATCCAATCTTAGTCAATATCATTTAAGTTATTACCCAAAATATGTTTGACCCAACAATAAACTTAAAATTATATGCCAACAGTTCCTTTTTTTACCCTTCACATCATCAACGATTTCCTGGGTGAGATTTTCATCATTGCCGCATTTCAAAACGACTGTCGCGTTACGAATTTGATCCTATCTCGGTAAATAAATGCTTGAGGCTCCGTAATAGTACAAGAGCACCACCTATTTTGTAAAAGATTATAATTTTATACCATTAGTCGATTGCGTAATTGGAAGCTTGGCTTGGTATTTCCTTTATGCAACTAAATTGTAAAATAAAATATAGGTAATTAAATGTTTTGCTAAAAAGGGATGGACGTAAATTTAAATATACAGTTTTAAAATATGACATATTGAGATCGTAGTTATACTTTTGTTTAAATAGTATCCAAAGCTAAACACTTAGAGAAAATATGGGAGGGATAAACAAGGGAATATATTTTAGGACACATGTGTTATATTTAATGTAAACATTTTGGAAAGTAATTAGTTGTTTCCTATTTTTCCTATTTTTGATAATTAAATATTACATAATGTTTTTAGACCATCTTTTACCCTTAAGGCTTTGGATAATAGGTTTTTACTTACTTTAAGTATTAAAATATTTTTAATAATCATATTTTTAAATCACCCAATACTTTACAAAATGGTTATTTATAATATAAGGGCTAAAAGTAACATTTTATTTTGTGATAAGGGAAGTTTGCCTTCGAACCTATTAAAATGTCACTTTTACCACGCATATCATGCACTATTTTTTTAAACACCATTAAAAGTCCAAATTAATAATTTTTTATCGTCGACAATATTAATATTTTTTAAATCTAATTTTATCTAATTTATCTATAAAATAAGTGGCTAAAATAAAAAAATAAATTTGTTGATTTGTCTTTGTTGACAAGTAACGTCAAATAATCGCGAATTCTTGTTCGATGGAAAATGATCAAGAAAATGAATTTCTCCCGGTGGAAATCGAAGAAACTGCCAATAAAGCTACTTTTGAATTATTGCCTAGTAAGTCAAAGCAAAAATACGAAATTACATACGATCGTTTCTTAAAATGGTGTGATTAGAAAAATGTTTGTGCCAAGAATGCCAGTGAAAAAGTGCTCCTTACGTACTTTGAAGAAAAGTCCAAAATATGGAAATCGTCTACGCTCTGGTCAAATTACTCCATGTTAAAGACAATGATGAACATGAATAATCAGGACATAAGCAGATATTACAAGCTGGTTGCCTTTTTAAAGCCAAAGGGTGAAGGATATCGACCGAAAAAGTCTAAAATATTGACAAGACAACAAATCGACAAATTTATTGCAGAAGCCTCGGATGAAATATATCTTATCAGAAAGTAGCCCCAATTTTAGGTATATTTGGAGCCTGTCGTCGAGAAGGACTATGTAATTTGATATTAAATAACATCGAAGATTTGGAAACTTGACTAATTGTGCATATACCAGACACGAAAACTAATGTGCAACGAACCTTTGTAATTAGTGGTACCTTGTATATGAACTATTATAAAAGTACATAGCTCTTCGTCCAGTCAATATTAATCATTCAAGAGTTTTTATAAGATGCTTAAAGAATAAATGTGCCATCACTTTAGTTGGAATCGACACATTTGGTAAAATGCCTGCCCAAATGGCTAAATTTCTAAATTGGCCTGATTCACATCTTTACACTGGACATTGCTTCCGAAGATTCTCAGCTAGTTTGTTGGCGGACTCTGATGCCAATCTTACTACAATTAAGAGACACGGTGGGTGGAAGCCCAGTAGAGTAGCGAAGGTTATATAGAAGACTCGCTACAAAAGAAAAAGAAAATTCCTGATCAAGTTTTGTTCAAAACTTTGGTGGATGACATTGCTTCCTGCCCGGGTACATATCTTACCAAAGTAAATTGGGTAACAACCACCAAAGAAATTGGCCATGAAGTTTCTTATTCTGATTGTATTTTCAGTAATTGTACTTTTAATTTTATAAATAATTTATTTTGATCTATGTATTACGTTTTTGTAATTTCTTCTCTGTGCTAAAAGTAAATAACTTTTAGCGCATGTGCTAATAGTAATTACTTTTAACACCAGTGTCATAAAATGACATTCTAGACACTGACAAATCAAACTTTTACTGACGTTTCTAGGAAAAGAAAATTAACACACAACCATATTTATTTGCCATATTAAAAAAGTATTTGTAAAGTATTTCAATATAATTTTCTGAAAGGGCATGGTCAGTAGCTCGATGGGTGACGCCAGTAAACTCTGTGTGCTGTTGACTGTAGTTCGAAACTCACGATAATTTTTAAGTTCCGTCGGGATGACGTTACTTACACATTAATGGAGAAGGGGTAGTTTAAAGGTGTATAACGTCCGTGGTGGCATTACCGCGTTGTCTAAAAGGTGCGTAAACCTTATAAATAAATTAAATTGGCAAATTCCTTAAAGGAGAAGCCGTGATAATATCTATAAAAGAGTGACAGATCCCCTACGGCTCGTCGGCAGACAAAAAAAGAAAGCCTTTCTGTAAGTGTGGAACCATTAACAATGCGAACGGCTCTTCTTTGAATGGAATTAAGAATGCAAGGAGTTTTGGAAGACGCTCTTTTTCAGACATGAAAACAATATTTTAAAGAGGGTCTGATTTGAACTACATACGAAGTATATAGATAAGAAGAGGGAAATACTTTTTGTCTCGAAACAGTAGTCCTAGCTTTTTTAAATCAGCTGTGACTGTAGATATAACGTGTTTAGAAGCGCATCATTCCAGATCCGGCCAAATTCTCTGGATATGAAAAGAGCGACGATCTGGGATTTACCAAAAAACTCAAGTGGCTTTTTTCGGTTCAAGAAAGATGAGTTAAAATGTGTGCAAGCTCAGTGCCACTTTTTTAGGACGCTTTTTTGCATGCTATTCAGCTTAGACGATTTCTTAATATTAGGGAAAGAAAGGATATATGCTTGATTTGCTTGAACTTCAAAATGATATCGAAGATTTAACAGGGAACAGGAGTAACTGTTAGAAGAGAAAAATAAACGGGAAGCTCAAGGGTAGAATGGACAGCAAACTGTTTAGCAAATATGTCCGCTTTTTTAAAGGGTAGTAATAATTTATTCTTGAAGGTTACGGGGTAAAAAGGATTTGTACAAAATTTTAAGTAATGTTTTTGGCAAAATTCCAAAAAGATTTACGAGCAAAGTAAGACTTTATCTTTTATGCAGTTCTTAAAACAGACATTGGCTTCTAAGATAGTTAAATATACTGGTTTCTTGCTTTGGTGCTAGCCTGTCGATTAAAAAAACAAATTTTTTGTAACTTCGGATTTTTAGTCTGCCAAGGTTTGTTAGTTAAAGGTTTGGAAGTTTTGTTGGTATGAGGAAAATAAATCTTAATGCCTGGTAAAACTGTTTCGGTAAATTATTTACAAATTTCGAATGGCAGAAAAAGGGAAAAGCAGATAGAATCCCAAGGGTAGGTGGCAAAGAAATCTTTTAACCAAGCCATGATCTGAACGACTAAGGAGAACAGTTGATAATGCTTAGTAGAGCACAGGGATAAAAGAAAGAAAAATATCTAAGGGGTTTAAATTATTTAAATTATAATTGGGAATCCTAGGGAAGTAGGTGGCTTTCATACCAAGATTAGTGTGTGTGTGTTCTGTCTTAAGAGGCAGTTTTTGTAGAACCTAGCCAGTTCTCATTATAAACCGAAAAACCACGTGGAATGATTGCTTCGGCCGGTGGAAAAAGGAAATAATACTGTAAATCTTTATTGAAAGAAAGATAAACAGCAAAGGAAGTTGGTAGAAGACCTAGTAGTAAGTTTAAGCCAAAGGATACCGGGCCTCCCTGATTAGAGGTTAAATACGGGTCTACCTGATTAGAGGTTAGAAACTGTGGTACGAGCCATGACGTTGCGAACGTTAGCACATACGGCGCTATGAAGACAAAAAGATTAAAGTTTATAACCTGGAAAAAGGGCTGGTTGGTTGAAGTGTTCAGTTGAAAAAAAATGTGTGGATTTTGATGATTGAAGGTAATGGTGAACAAAGTTTAGATTAGAGTTAAGCCCATATATATCTGCGAAAGATATTAAGCTTTTGGATGGGGGACACACAGGAATACTCCTTACCCGGAGATCCGACTGGGAGAGTATTTTATCTCTGGAGCACTAATTTTATGGAAATTCGGCTTTTCTTTTTATTTATTTTACTTTAAAAATAAATACACCAAAAAATTTAGAAGTGATTTTTAAGTTTACATTATGTTTAAAGATTTTTTTGCCACTATGTAGTTTGATCAACATGTTATTGAAAATGTAATATTAGGAAACAATAATGTATGTTAACTTTAAAAAACCCTGTATACTATAAGTCTAAAGTATTTGTAATGTTGTTTATACAATTTTTCTTTGGAAGTAATAAACTATAGTTGTGACATACTAACATGGTAATATCAACATAATTCATAATCAATCTAACATTCCAACATTGACAGAACTAAATGTTAAAACGACAACAATCATTAGATTCTCCACAAATGTATCAGCTCTTTAGAATCTATGCTGACATATGATTGATTTTGATCCTAAAAGGAAATATATTAGATGAGTGAACTTCACAACTTGACAAACTGATTTGAAGTCTAGATATAGCTCGTTATGAATAATAATGCTCTTCCAGAGATAATGGTAATTTATTTAAATCGACAAGGAATTTGATCTAATTATTGATTTATGTTAATTAAGTTACGCCTACATGTAATATTTTTAATAGTCAAGTTAATGGGGAAAATGTGGGTCTAAATATTTTTTCGACTATTGTTTATTTATGACTATTTTTAACTTTTAAAGAATTAAAAGAGTTTTAGTGTAGGCATATAAATATACAGAACAAAAATTAGGTTATTATCAATATGTAATATATTACCGTTCGTTATACTAATAAATTAATTTTGGGATGCTAAACTAGGTTCACAATAGTATACAAATTTCCATTTATTTAATCATATCTCTTATGCTTATGTAAGAGAGAAACAACCATTGCATACATGATAAGGATTATTAAAATTTTAAACTTTGTATAGTCTGTCTCAAAGTATATCGTTATGGCTTTTGACGGACAATACCCCAACAAACCTTTAACGATTTTATTACCTATTGTTATTGGGTAAACCCATTTGTTCATAAGGGCAGGGGTGGCTCAGGTATTTCTTAAGTATTAACCATTAGGCATATAAATATTTTGGCTAATTTTTTAGTTTCAGTGTCGAATAACCGTTTTTACTGTGCGTTGCAAAAAAGTTGTTTTACAAGAATATAACTATGTCGCGTCGAAATCATTTGTCATTAGATGCAAAACAGGTTGTGAGAAATGTGTATGAAACTTTAATCAGTAGAGGTCTAACTAAACAAGAAACTCTAAAAGAAACCTGTCTACTTACAAAACTCTAATATCATCGATAAGTGATATTATTATTAGTGAAGAATTAAACAAAAAAAAAAACGTAGTGATTTTTAATCTCACCGTATAGACAATAGTGATCAGGACCTAATAAGAAGGAAAATATATTGTCTTTATGAAAGCGGAGTTATTCCTACCTTGGATAAACTAAAAGAAGCTAGACGAAGACAAAACCAATATAAATATTAGCCGGGCCACCCTCCATAGAGTTGTTTGTAAAATGGTATTTAAATACCGCAAAATAGACAAAAGTCAAGTAGTAATGTAGTAAGTAACTTGGAGATTTAATTACCTTCAAGAAATTAAAAGATATAGGTTAGAAAACAGATCCATAATTTACCTCGATGAAACATGGTTCGATACAGACGACACACTATCCAAAGGATGGGTTGATTCCAGTCAAAACTGTCAGACGAAAGCACCTTTAAATAAAGGAAAACGCATTATCATAACTACACGCTGGTTCAGAAGACGGATTTGTTCCAAACTGCTTGCTGTTGTCTGCAAAGAATATTAAGGATTCTAGCTTGGATTATCATGAGGATACAAGTGCAGAACTTTTTGAAAATTGGTTTCAAAATTATCTTTTAAAAAATATTTCAAACAACAGTGTTATTGTCATGGATAACGCAAGCTACCACAGCCGTCTGCTACAAAAAGCACCAGCTATATAAAGTTCAAAAACTGAAATCCAGGAATATTTGTTGGAAAATGATATTTATTTTGAAGTCATTTACAAAAAAACGCAACTTTTGGAAGTCATAAATTCATATGCAATTAAAAATCAATATGTATGTGATAATTTGGCTGAACAGGCTGGGCATACTGTCTTACGGCTTCCTCCATATCACTGTATGTTTAACATTTGTGGAACCAAGTAAAATCAAAGATCAGAGCAGAAAATGTTACACCTACTTTAAGTCCCAGTGTTATAAATTTGATAAAAAATGTAATAACTAACATACCAGTTGGGAACTGGAAAAATTCACTACAGCACATTATAAAAATTGAGGACTCTTACATTTCTATCCAAAACAACAAATATCCTATTGTAATTAATCTCAATGATGACTCTGATAGTGAAACAGAATTAGATTTAGATATTTAGATTAAAAATGTAATTATGTATAGATAATGCAGTTATAAATTTATTAAAACTTTGCATATATTTAATTTCTTAATGCAATTTTAAGATTATACCTACCTAAATAAACAATAAATTATAAATCTTTATATTATTAAAGTCCGTCCCTAATTTTCTGTCCTTTAATACCTACCGATCCGCAGTTTTATTACTGTCGGCAGGTATAATCCAAAAATGAAGGTAAGAGCTAACACAGTATACTTTGAGACAAACCTTGTCATTCGAATACTCATTAAGGCACTTGTAAGGTTGGTTTTTCAAAACCTATTAACAAAATGATCACCGTAAAAATATTTAAACTAACCTGGGCATTAATTAACGATTATTGATTCAAACCTTTAATTAAAGTCCTCACTACGCTCGCGCTTTTTATGGCCTCGATCATTAATCGTCCCTATTAATCCCCTTGTCCGTTAAATAACTATTTTCGGCAATTGTTTATTTATGAGTATTATTAACATATAAACATTAATGCAAGATTAGTATAGGCATCTTAATATACATAAAACAAACGAGTTAAGTTATGACCTCGCCATTCAAATGACAACCATTAAAACATTAATTCAGTTGATTTTTCAAAACCGGAATATGTACATTAAAAAAAAAAAAAAAAAAGAAAAATTATAACAAAAATCGCCGAAAAATCATAATAACTAACTTAGTCATTAAATGGCTAATAATGCTTATTAACCCTTTTTACTTTGATCGTTAATCGCCCTTTTAAATGCACTTCTTAGCACACAGCTATTAACAACAACTTTTTTTTGATGAATATTTTTAATAAATAATAACGTTTTTGTTTTTCAAAATATATTTTATATTTAAAAATCAAAGACAAGATAGAAGTCCTTAATTCCCTAAAGCCTGACATTGTGTAAAATAGATTGTGGTAAATTAATAAATAAAGCGCTAATTAATAACTGACAGAAAAATCAACTGACACTTAAAAAAGTTTTACAGTAACACCTGGCTTTTAATTATATTTACCTGAAATAAAGTTTGCTAGCTATATACCAATTATACTGATAAGATTTTGAGTGTCCTAAAATCCCAGTTTTTCCGGACTTATTTTTTCCCATACCAATAAGCCTTAGTCCAATTATTCTGCCAAAAAATGTGATAGCCTGCGAAAAAATGACCTGCACTTGACCCTCCCAATTGTGTAACCGTATCAAGACAGCCAAAATGATGCTCTCGAGAAATTATAGTTAGTCTTTATTCATGAGCCCGTTTTTCGTCCATAAATTTTGAACGAAATTAGTGGTCACTCATAAACCCTATCATTTACTTTATATACTGCTCAACTTACTTGAAAACCAATTGTACTTTTTCTGTAAATTTATTTTCCAGAAATGACAATACTTGAAAGTTTAATTATACCAATAAACGATGTTAATTAACTGCTTAAAAATATTAATACATGTTTTTTATATAATAGTCCAAGAGCCCATGACACATGTTTCCTAGAGTGTTTTATTTACGTAGAAATTTCCCATAGTTGTCTAGACCGGGTGATGCGTCGCCGAGCGGAACATAGGAAATCCCATATAAATTTTAAGGGGGTTAATTATTGGCTCCCCTGTACATTTTACAGAAAAAATTTAAGATAAATTTTTGAAGAGACCAATCTGACAAACTCTGGTGCCAAGTTTCAAAAAATTTTAATAAGCAAATCTTGAATTATAAAATTAAATGTAATTGCAAAATTACCAAATTTTCGGTTTAGGTAAAACCAACCAGACAACAGCCACCAGCAAACAATTTGTTATAAGACTTTGTCAAATCTGACGTATAGCCGAATCCAAGGAATGTTTTTTTTTCGTTTCATCAATCTCACAACCATTAAATTCAAAGGAAAAGGCACCTTAACATTATTTTTTTATCAAAACTTTTATTAAATGTAACAATTAGGTTTAACTAATAACAATTATTACTATCGATCACAAAAAAATAATTTTATCATACTAGTATTTAATTAAACCAATAGCAGTATCTAGAATATTTTCGATTTATTTTCTCATCAAGCCTATCTGGTCCATTTCAACCATTAAACGTATTATCAGTAAATTCGAGTCCAAAGCCATCCCAATAAATAATTGTAAATGTTTAACTTAGAACATCGAAAATAGATCCGAAAAAGAGAGAACTTAACTCTTAATATTTTACTAGGTGTGGAAAAATAAAATTAAATAAAATACAATACTTTTTTTTTAATAATGGAGAATTACATAAAAACATTAATTAACCAAATGTTCAAATAACCTCCCATTAACAGCTAAACAATATACCAGCCGATCATAAAATTCATGTCTAACGTTGCTAAGTTGATATTGCGAAATTTTATTACATTCTAACGAAATAGCGTTTTATAGCTGGTTTTGATTCTCAAATTTGACACTTTTATAAATGACACGTTTTAACTGATTCAACAGAAAGAAATCATTCGGTAAAAGATCAGGTGACCTAACTGGCCAAAGTATTCGGTACCGTGGACCAATAATTTAACTATACGGGCATTATGGACGGGGCAACCATCAATTTGTACCAGATCATTTGATCTTCCCGAACAACTTCTTTCAGGGCGGGTCCAATTTGATTTTGAAATAAGTCCAAATAGGTTTCTGCTGTCAGGTTATAGTCCATAAAAAAGGGTAGAATGATATGGTGTCCGATAATTCCCATGAATACATTTGTTTTTTGGGGATATTGTGTCCGGGTATGAATAAAGCGATGTTCATTTTCTTGCCTCCAATACCGACAATTCTGAAGATATGGTTTATTGTTGAGGGTGAATGTACATTCATCTGTCAAACAAATATTTCTTAAAAAATTCCTATCGTTATTTGCTCTTTTCATCATTTCAAAAAAATGCCATTTTTCGCTCTTTATCTCCTGCAGCTCTTGATGTTTTTTGAATTAAAACGAATAATATTTGTGTTTTTTCAAAGTGCGCAATACCGTTGTATGATGTTTATTTACCTCTTGCCCAAGAACCCTCATAATAAGCATTTTGTTTTCGTCCACACTCAGTAGAATATTAAGATCTCTGTTCTCTCTTTCTTCGGCTCTATTTTCAATACCCTGAGTTGAACATTTACAATTATTTATTACGGTAGCTTTGGACTCGAACTTACTGACAATACGTTAAATAGTTGAAATTGACGGAATGGGCTTGGTGGGGAATTAAACTGAAAACATTTCAGATACTGCCCTAAAACTATTTTCCGCATAATGCTACTTAATTATGGATACTTTTTCGTCGATTGAATAATTCATATTTTTTTTCAAACACCGACTGTCACTGATTTATTGACACTTTTCTTATGTCAGCGACAATATTCATTTTACTGGTGCCTGTTAGGGCCTGTCAGATTGGTCTTTTTAAACAGTTATCTTACATTTTTTCTGTAACATGTACAGGGGAGACAATATTTGACCCCCTTAAAATTTACATTAGATTTCCTATGTTCCGCTCGACAAGGCACCACCTGGTAGATGTAAAAGTACTCGAATGATTGCCTAACATAGCTGGATACATTAGGTACTGCGCATACAAAAAGGTATGATTTTTTTTTGTCAAAAAAGTGCTTGATTCAAAAGCCAACAAAAACCATTCAAATTGGGATAGTTTTGTTTAAAGTTAACCCACACTTTGGTGGGGATTAACTTTAAACAAAACTCTCCCAAAGTTGTATTTCTAAAGTGTTGAATTCACGCTGAAATTTGAATAGCATCTTAATTATATATATTTAAAAGTATTTCCCAAAATTTTTTTTTATTTTTAATGAAACTTGGTACACTTAGACTCTTGCCCAAAATAAAGGTTTTAATAATTTACTTTGTTAGTATTAGGGACCAGTGGCAGAATTTCGAATAATTTTATTCTTTTTTTAGCACTATTTCGTTTTAACTATTTTAGTTTTTATATTATTGATAATGTGCCTCTTTCTTCTAAATTCTACATTTATTATTACAAAATAGATACTTTTGAATTAACTCAATAAACCTAACGGTTTTCGGGGCTGCGTTTAACACAAGATCTGGCAATACTGCTTCACGTTTACAAGTAATCATGGATTTTAGAGGTAAGGCTCACCTACTATGTGTAGCAAAAATGGCCCTGAAATTGCAACAAATTAAGATAGTGCTAGTGATCCCAAGACCCGTTCTAAACCAGTAACCTCGTTGTTGTAAACTTCACTTTATATATTGCCTTAAAGGTCATTGGTTCTCATTGGTTTCCTTAGCTACACCAGCGCCTCCTGGTAAATGCTATTCTGAGGCCACTTTTTAAGCAAAAAGCCAAATAAAGGGTGATCTTTACTTCTACAATTAATACAAGTGATCTAGGCGGCGGTTGACAGCGGAACGCCTCACCAATAGGCCGAATAGTGATATAAGCCTTTTAACTAGCTAGACAAAATTGTTTTTTTTTACATTCAAATAGACAAGAAATCGCAAAGAATAAGAGCATTATCGGAAACTTTATAGAGTTGGCCAACCAAAAATAAGACTTTATGTACAAAGTGTTACAAAAAATAGGAAACTTCGCCTATTGAAAATTCCTTGACAAAAAAAGAAACAAAAATGTTATACTCGTATTAAAACACACCCAAGTGAGATTTAGTCTGCCAGTTTGGAAAGTAGAATTTTCTCTTTATTGTCAAATGGGATTTTTCGATTTAAATTAAACTTGGTACAATTAGAATACTAACAGAAACTGATAATACTATTTTGGACCAGTAGCGTAATTTCGGAATATTTTATTCTTTATTTTACTATTATTTCGCCATAACCTTTTTGAAACTAATACTTTTGATAAATTGGGTGCTTGATACTTAAACGTGCGTAAAGGGTAATATTTAAAATTAATATTATTTTTTTTTACAAAATAGGTTCAAATTGTCAATAAATCGAAAATAAATGTATTTTGTGCAAGGAGTGAACTTTAAACATTTTATCTAAAAATTAGATTTTCTTTAATTTTAAATGTTACTTTCTTGTACAAGGAAATTAAAAGCATTATTTTAAAATATATATTGTCTCAGGTTTAGCATGAGACCAATAAATAAAGTAAGAATCTCTTTTTTTAGAATATTTATTTAAAAAGAATATGTTGCTTTTACTGGAGCTCTGGCAAATTGTTGAATTACAGTGTACACTATTTCTGCTTTTACTTGCTTTATAACTAATTTTGATTACAGGTGTCAACTCTTTTGGTGTGCGCTTTTAAAAGACGTTTAACCAAGCGATTTTTGGTTTTAAACTTGCGCTGGCACATGGTATTTTAGTAAAACCACTATATATAATACTGTTATTAAGCCACAATTAACTTGCTCTATTACACTTTTGTTAACTAATGAACGATTTATTTTACGTTCAGTAAAAAACTATAAAAAAACTCCAAGCTGCTCTTTCGAAAATTTTAGTTTTTCTCTAGTAAGTGCCTGAAAAGTGGTTAAACCAATTATAAAATACACCAAATAATTTTTAGTATCAATCCACCCAAGTTTTATTTTTTTTTTAGAGCTTAAAATGTTTCGCGTTTATTATTATTATTATTATTAATAATAATTTGCTAGAAAAATAAATTTTTCATAGGGCGATAACGAGCTGCAAATATCTTTATACAAAGAAAAAGCTTAGAGTGGCAAAATTTTTTTTTTCTCCAACCGTCAAAAAATGTTGACATTTTTGTACTAGTTTCAGGTGCAAAAGCCATTAATTCTCATACCGTACAAAAATGTGCTCGTTGCTTAGCAACACTTTTAATCCTAGGATTTAAAAAAACGATTTTTGAATAACTAAATGTATTTATTTTGACTTGGTTTGAGAAAAAGTAGTATATATCATACGGTCTAAAAGTTGCACTTGCACTTTTAAACCTGATAATATAATATACTATTTCTATCCCATACAGCCACTAAAAGTTACAATCTTATACAATAAAAAAGTATTTTTTACAGTACTTACCCTTAATAATACCTATTATGTTTAGCTTAAACAGTCGCAGTAAAAATAACATGTATCGATGGCTTAGTATAAAAACCTCGTATTTCCCCTTATTTTTTTTTTAATGGCATTTTGGTGGTTTGAGATAGAAAATTACGTATATTATATATAACCGTTGTTACAAATATTCCATCTGCGCAGTGCTGCTCTCTACAGACAACAACAGAAACCACGTATATTAGCTGATCTCAAGATTTAATGGATTTCTGTCTTGATCTTGTGAAGACCTTGTATATCCAATAAAGATTGGATGCATTTTTTAAGTGTTAACAGTGTGTTTTATAACTTAAGAACATTTCGTTGGTGTTAGCGTAAATCCAAAACATGTAAAAAAATTAAATCGTTTTGAGCAAAATAGTGCAGCAAATCAGTTTTTTGTGTCTGCTGTTATAATAATAATATATATATATATATATATATATATATATATATATATATATATATATATATATATATATATATATATATATATATATATATATATATATATATATATATATATATATATATATATATATATATATATATATATATATATATATATATAAAGAAATCACGTGGTAGGCGTTACACCAATTGCATGGCATTCCAAATTCCCGCTACAGCTATAAAAAAGTGTAACGGTATAACGTAAATTTAAAATATCTCTCTAATAACGGATTAAAAACACCTTGTTTTTTTTTAAGTAGCACTGTTATTATTATTTAAAGTAAATAAGTGTTTGAAAAAGTATGTTTAATTTAAAAGTTACACCACCTCATGAAAACAACTATTTAGTATGGTGCCGAATTTTCGCCATTAAAAAATTTACATTTTTTTTTTAAATAACTAATTATTGGATTTGTTGGGGAGTGTATGATTACAACTTTAACCAATAAATTGTGGGCCAAAGATTCTTGAAAAGGGCCCAGTGTTTTTAACCATATTGATGGCATAGGAACTGCCCCAAAGGTTGTTATTTTAATTTTAGGGATTATAAAGTCGTGGGTGAGAAAATCTTCAGTTCATTTACCCTAATCTGACGTAAGAAATAAATATTTTGGACTGTTTAGTTTACCTTAATTCCTTAATAGAAAAACCTTCTCATATTTTTGTCGACGAGGTTTCTATTTTGCGAATATTTTAATTTCTTAGCAAAATATTTAAAAAATAATTTGTCGGTTTTATATATTGTTGTTTGTTATTAGGATAAAAAATAATAGGACCGTGCCGTACATACTGCTTATAAATAAAGTAAAAAATCAGTATTTAATTGTACAACAAATATTACCTTTTTACTTACAAACCTAACAAAAAAATCTTAAACATTACTTTTTACCTTTATTATCTCACTAAATGTTTAAATAAAACAAGTCGGCCCCCCACTTATTGTAGTCAATATATCCCACCAAAAGCAGGATTGTCAGCAGTATCAGTCACTGCGAAATTCATATTTAAAAATATTTAAATGTTGCAGGGAAAAAATATTCCTATTAAAAATTGTTAAAAAAATATTTTAGTAGCACTCCGTATTAACGGCTTAATGGCAAATTTTAAATAGTTATTTAAGTATTAGGGGCGGTAAGTGTAGTTTACAGCCCTTAATTATGTAACAGAATAAAAATAAATGCTATTTGTATAATGTCCTGAAGGGGAAATATACTTATCACACCGATATTTAAAGATTTTGCGATAATGTAACGATATGCAAAATAATTAACTTTACTTTAATGCATTTTTGCTCTGATTTCGTGACCTGGTTTTCTAAGTTATCTTTCATCTCCAGTTAAATTGCATATTACTATCTGAAAGGTTAATCTTTCAAGTTTAACTCAAGCCATGTAATTTGTAAATAACTGAATTGATAATTTTACTTAAATAATACTGACGTATTGGTCATTTTTTAACCTCAGTTTATATATATATATATATATATATATATATATATATATATATATATATATATATATATATATATATATATATATATATATATATATATATATATATATATTTATTTTGTTTGAATTCTTGGGCATAGGTTTTTTTATTAAAAATGTATAATTTAAACAAATTATTCCATGACGTTTCGCTCATCGTGGTGAGCTTTTTCAAAATGTATTTCTTCTCGGGGATTACCTACAATATACGTTTTTCAATTACCACAAAAAAATTTTACAGACATTTCACTTAATTTATAAAAATAAAAAAATACAACGAGATTGTTTTTCTGTGTTTTTTTTTCCTTTGGTGATAAAATACCAATAAAAAAGTAAAAATCTTAAATCTAAAGTTTGAACATTAAAATAGTGCTGCATTCTTATTACAACAAGATATGTAAACAAACTACAATCAATTTCGAGGTGCGTACAGTAAAGTGATTAATGAGTTTAATTTTAAATGTGTCGTTGGCTGTCTTGTAATATTTTTTTAATATTTTATAAATTAAGTGAAATGTCTGTAAAAATTTTTTGTGGTAATTGAAAAACGTATATTGTAGGTAATCCCCGAGAAGAAATAATACATTTTGAAAAAACTCACCACGATGAACGAAACGTCATGGGATAATTTGTTTTAATTATAAATTTTTAATAAAAAAACCCATGCCCAAGAATTCAAACAAAATAAATTATATAGTAAATGTATTAAAATAAATATTATTATATATATATATATATATATATATATATATATATATATATATATATATATATATATATATATATATATATATTTTAATATATATTTTTTTTTCTTGTATTACTCAAACCTTATAAGAATCTTTTCTGTGCAATATTTTTTATTATGTTAAGTAGATATGATTACCAATGAACTTAACCTGTGGTACTCTTGTCTACTGAAGATAATGAGATTTGCTACTAAATAAATAAAGGAGGGCATATACCGTGTGGTGCGTCGCTGAGCCGAACATAGGAAATCCCATGTCAATTTTAAGTGGGTTAATTATTGGATCCCCTGTACATTTTACAGAAAAAATGTAAGATAACTTTTTGAAGAGACCAATCTGAAAACTCTCGTGCCAAGTTTTAAAAAATTTTATTAGGCGAATCTTGAATTATTCAGTTAAATTAATTGCAAAATTACCGAATTTTTGGTTCAGGTAAAACCAAACAGACACCATCCACCAGCAAACAATTTGTTATAAGCTTTGCCAAATCTGACGTACAGACGAATACAAGAACTTTTTTTTTTGTTTCATCAATCTCACAACCATTACATTCAAAGTAAAAGACACGTTAACATTATTTTTTTTATCAAACCTCTTATTTAATGTAACTGTAAGTTTAACTAATAATTATTACTATCAATCATTAAAAAAATAATTTTATCATACTAGAATTTAATTAAACCAATAGCAGAATCTGAAATATTTTAAATTTATTTTCCCATTAAGCCTATCTGGTTCATTTCAACCACTAAACGTATTGTCAGTAAATTCGAATCCAAAGCCATCCGATCCGAAAAAAGGGAGAACCGATTTCCTAATATTTTACTTGGTGTGGAAAAAAATGAAATGAATATTTAAAAATAATAGAGAATAACATAAAAACATTAATTAATAAAATGTTTAAACAACCCCTTATTAACAGCTAAACACTATCCCAACCGATCATAAAATTCATTTCTAACGTTGCTAAGTAGATTTGCGAAATTTTATTACATTCTAACGAAATAGCCTTTTCTAGCTGGTTTAGATTCTCAAATTTTACAGTTTTATAAATGACACTTTTTAGGTGACCTGACTGGCCAATGTATCCGGTACCGTGAACCAATAATATTGCCGTTAAAAGCATTTTCCAGGTACTCTCTAACCATACGGACATTATGGGCGGAGCAGCTATCCATTTGTTACCACATCATTTAATATTCCCGACCAACTTCTTCCAAGGCGGGTCCAATTTGATTTTGAAATAAGTCTAAATAAGTTTCTGCTGTCAGAATATAGTCCATAAAAAAGGGTCCAATGATGTAGTGTCCGATAATTCCCACGAATACATTTGTTTTTTTAGATATTGTGTCCGAGTATGAACAAAGCGATGTTCATTTTCTTGGCTTCAATACCGGCAATTCTGAAAATTTGGTTTCTTGATGAGGGTGAATGTACATTCATCGGTAAAACAAATATTTCTTAAAAAAAATCCTATCGTTAGTTGCTCTTTCCATCATTTCAAAACAAAATGCCATTCTTCGCTCTTTATCGTCTTTCTGCAATGTTTGATGTTTTTCGAATTTATACGAATAATATTTGTGTTTTTTCAAATTGTGCAATACCGTTGTATGATGTTTATTTACCTCTTGCCCAAGAACCCTCGTACTAATCATTTTGTTTTCATCCACACTCGGTAGAATATTAAGATCCCCATTCTGTCTTTCTTCGGCTCTATTCGCGATATTCTAAGTTGAACATTTACACAAAAAGTTAAAATGGACGGAATGGGCTTGGTGGGATAATAAACTGAAAACATTTTAGATGCTGCTCTAAAACTGTTTCCCGCATAATGCCACTTAATTATAGCTACTTTTTCGTCGATTGAATAATTCATATATTTTTTTCAAATACCGACTGTCACTGATTTATTTACACTTTATCTCATGGCAGGGACAATATTCATTTACTGGTCCCTGTTTGATTTTACCTGAACGAAAAAATTTTGCAACTACATTTGACTGAATAATTCAAGATTCGCTTATTAAAATATTTTGAAACTTGGCACGAGTGGTCTCTTCAAAAAGTTATTTTACATTTTTTTTTAATGTATAGGGGAGCCAATAATTGACCCCCTGCTGCTCGGCGACGCACCACCCGGTGTGTTAATCGCGTTTACATTAACTACAAAATTTACCCAAATTTATTAAAATTAACTATTTAATAAATTATATTAAGTGCAAGTATTACTAAGACTTGCTTTATGTATAAATGATGAAATATAATAGTTCCCTCTGTAGATAAAAACCGTCGTGTTTTTTATTTACCTAGAAAGTCATATACCGTTTCCTCCATGCATTTCTTGGTTTGTTAGACCTAGTATTGACTAGTCAATGTCCTAACTCTATAACTTTTTTTCAGATTAAAAGTGATATGGAATTGCTAGTGGACAAATATTTTGGACCTATCTATGAAAACTATTCGGAAACAAAAAGGTGTCTTCTTCGCCAAGCAAGAGATCTTTTAGTGTGTGAATATCGTGGTTGCCTCCACAAATTTGAAAACGAATTCTGCATCCAGGCGGCAAAGCTACTTCAGCACTTAAAGGTAAGCTTTTTGTGTCTTTGGTATATGTAAAAAGGAAATAAAAGTTAAAAAGTCAATATATGACATGTTAAGCTTTTTTCTAAAAGAATTATTTCAGGTGGCTGTTCTATAAAGATAACAAAGTATTTTTTAAACTTCTTCCTGTTTATTAAAACACCATGGTTAGCCGTAGGTTTAAAAATTGTAGATTTTCAATTAATAATATGATTTTTTTATAAGAAAATTTAACTGAAAGTGCATTTTGTTTAACAAGACATAATAAAATTTAGTTACATAAACGATATATTAAACTTGATAAAATGGAGGTAGTATATAAAAAGATTGTGAATCCGTTATTTTTTTTATTATTATACGTGCAGAAGTAAAATAATTGCTTTATTTAATGACTTTACAATTAAACTATGTTTATCCTTACACTATTTTTGTGCTTTCTACGCTTTAATACCCAATTTGGATTGGATATACAGAACTTTTAAATGTGACATCGTTACAAATTTTATTGAATACGGTTTTAAAGTGAATGTCTTTAAGTGTATTAATTCCTTAATTCAGCGATATTCAAACTGTGTTCGTCAGAACCTTAGGGTTCCACGATATGGCTTAAGGGATTCTGTAAAAGTATTTTAATTTTAAGTAAGATAATTATTTAAATATTTTCTTCCAGTTCCAAGAAATTCCAATATTGGGTCCAGAAATTATTTAATCAATATTATACCGATAAGTTAATGCTAAATAAGAGAAAGCAACTCATTGATAATCGACTGATTTGACTTTAAACTCTAAATTTAAGCTGAAAGATATTTTAAGGTTTTGGGTAGATGTTTATAAAAAATATCAACCAATTTCACTTCGTGCTATAAATATTATATTTTAATTTGTCACCAGCTAGCTGTGCGAATTAACTTTTTTTTACTCATAGTAGCACAAAAACAAAATGTAAAAATACAATTGGATGCTAAACTACAATTTCGTTACAAGTCACAACTATAATTCCCAATTTCATGAATATTTTTCTACAAAAGTCATTCAAAACTTTTTATGTTTATTTTTTAACACAGCATTCCGTTGTGTTATAGTTAAGCTTAAAGGTTTACCATTTTATAAGTTTCATTTCAATATTATATCATAAAAAAGAAAGTTTTATTTTAGTTTGAGATAGTTTCAATAATAATACTTAACTGTCGAAAGGGGTTCCTCAGGCTGTAAAAGTTTGAATACTACTGTCTCAGTTTATTAGATTTGACTCTTGCAGCGCTAAACATTTATTATCACTAAGTAATTGCGGAAGCAAATAAAATTGTTTATTTATAAAATTTTTAAGTACTAAGGGAATAAGTAGATTTAAAAAATTGATATTGATATGCGAATTGAAACTTTAAACCAATTCTTACCAGAATAAATCCTTATTTATCACTGCTTTAGGTGGATATGGTTGACTTTGATTATGACGTTTTATTCATGTGTTTAATATTAAAGTTGTTACCCATTTCTGTCATTTTAAACATAACTGAATAACATTTTGTGTTGCGCTACTGAGATCTGCTAAAAGAAAAAACTGGCTAAAGAGAAAGCCGTAAAAATACCTATAAAAGTGCGATAGGTTCTCTAGAGTTGGTCAATGGGCAAAAAGTAAGAGCTTTCTTGTAAAGAAGGGAGGATTATTAAGAAAAAAAACACTTCTTTGGAGAAAATTTAAAATGCGCTTGGTTGTGAAACATGCCATTTCCCAAGTATTGGAATATTTTTAAGCAACATAAACAGATTGAAGAAGGAGAAATAAAAAAATTCTTTCTGGCTCTAAATAGTAATCGAAGCTTTTTTGACAATGCTGTAGATATAGATATGATGTGTCTACACTACTTAAGGTTAATTCCGAAAGTTACCTGTATAGGGTTAATAACTGTGTCTTGTCCACTCATAAGTAAAGTATGGGTATTGGCGACCTTTTTTGCAACAGAAAACATGACTGTTTAATTGCGGCATCAATATAAACGAGATTTTCGGCTTCCCGATCTAATATTGATAAGGCCAATTTAGAGGCTGCATTAAAAAACATAATATTAGAATAAAGGGCAATATTTCTGACAAAACTAATGGATAATTAAAATTGATGCCAGTACCTCCTGAGCCTTAAATTACATTATTGTGATGAAAGCCTAAAGTGGAACCATCCACGATCACAGATATACTTATTTTAAAGAGGAAACTAGAGAGCTAAGCACTAAGTATTGGTGGAAGACTACGTAGAAAAGATGTTTAAGCTCCCAAACCAAGAGCAGTACAGCTAAAGGCAGTAACTACGTTAGCCTCTTTAAACAGAATCTGTAATCAGCCCTAAAAAATAAAACGTGGTGGACCCGTAGTACAAACAGTTAATTAACGCGGGACTTAAATATTTAGTGGTCTGAACGGAAAGAAAAGACCTTTACTGGCAGCAAGTTATGGCCTTACTAGCTGTGCTTAAAAGGGATGTATAAAAGTGACACTTTATGTTGCTTTATTGGCTAATATTTTGCAGCAAAAGCAATGAGAATACTTAGAAAAAGCTACAAGTCCTCTACAGCTCGTCAATAGGCACGAAAAGAAACTTTCTTGTAACATTGTGACGATAAAAGGGCAAATGGCTCTCCGGATAAATTCAAGAATGCTAAGAGTTGTAGGAGACGCGGCGCAGTTCTTTTGATATAAAAACAGTATCCATGCCGCTACATACAGACTAGTTAAGAAAAAATAGTCTCTGGCACGAAAGAGAAGCTGCTGTGGTTCTGGATGTATTACGCTAGTGCCAATTAAAGTCATCCTTGAAAGTAATGCACAAAAAGTTAAATGATTTTTTTTTGAAAAACTTGAGCACTCATAAGTAAAAAATAAATACTTGGTTTACTGCAGCAAATATAATTAGTTTATGTAAAGTAAATAAAGAGAGACCTGCTGCGTTAGGATATGTGCCAGATCGGAGGCACGTTTTTTAAGACGACTTCTGATATGCAAGCCAGTTTTCTTGGCACATAATCTGCAGTACCTTAAATATGGTTTTTGACATTTTGTAATAAATAGAAGGAAGTGTTGAAAGAGGCAAATTATTGGAAAGATTTAGAATCGAATTAGGAGCAAATTGCCTAGCTCAGCTTTTACTTTAATGGCAAAAATGATTTAATCCTTGATGTCTAAAGTAAAAAAAATATATATACAAAAAATTCTTATGTTAAATAAGGGCCAAGTCCCTATTCAAAAATCTCGGTCTCCTAAAGTATTTAGATGTAAAGTCGGACTTGGCAAGTTTTTTGACTGATCTCTCTGTTTTACTTTTTTTTTATTATTAGAGACAGTTTTTTTCTTTTAATAATATAGACAGATTTGTTAAAAAAAAACTTGGTCTAATTATGGATCCCAGTACTTATGGACGCCGAAATTTTTTGGTAAGAACTTGGCTTTATTTTACATAGGGTTTTTGGTAGGATTTCTTCTCGTTTTGCTGAGCTCAATGAATGAAATAAAATTCTGCCGGTATTTTATTAAATCCTAAGATAATTATATCATCGGAAACTCAAGTTTAATAGGATCGTAAACTTCTAATATAGCCTCCATATACCATATGCATTATTGTATCTGTAAATTAAGAGCGTTCCAAGTAAAAATGTGCAGTTTTCAGAATTTTTTAACCTGTGTCCTAATACCTACTTACATACCAAATTTTAAATTTCTACCCCCTTGAGGAGCTCCCCATAATTTTGATAAGTCAATGAGTGAGTCAGTCAGTCAGTAGCAAATTGGGCTATTATTAAAATCGCATGTCCTGGAACTACTTAATATAACTTTCCTAAATTTTTTACAGATAATTAAAATATCTATGTAAATTTACATACTATATTTCATACCTTCGTGAAACGGGATTAAAAATATGATAGGGGCAAATAAGTCTAAAACATTTTGGGCAATATACACAGATTCGTGCGGTAGGTCGGAACGCATAGAGGTAAGTAACACGCGGCATCGCCATTCGGAAGGCCGTTCGTATTTTCGAATGTAACACGCGGGCTGACCATTTTACTGGCGATCTCGAGTGCTACTTTGCACTAGACTTTTTTCCCGCGAAAAGATCCAAAATGCACAATTATTTGTTTTCTATTTGGGTAGCATAGTTTATTGTATTTTCTAATTTTATTAATCATGGATTTGTTTTCCTTACCAGATGGCTATTGTTATTTAGAAAAAAAAATAATGCGTTGCAAGTTAAAAAATTAAGAGAAAGTAGATCTAAGTAGCAATAATAATAAAAATGTTTATTCTTAAACCTTTAGAATTAGGTTATTGTTACCCCCATAGACATATAAGTTGTCCTTGTCGGCTCTGACGGAATAATTTGCCGACAAAGAAAGGTTTGGTAATTGATTGATAATAATTGATTTTGTCGTTGTAGGCTTTATTTTCAAATCCTTTTAAAAAATAAGTTTTTAGATTTGTATTTTATTTTGGAGGGTTTAAGCAGCATAAGTCCAGGGTCTTCTTTTAAATTTTGTAACCTTTATTATTTTTTTTGTGCCACTGCGACAAATATTTAGGAAATATATAGGGTGATGCGGATCACGGGTATTGATTTCTTCTTCAAATACCAAATTTTTTATGTGGCCCCAAAGAAAAAATCTAATGGATTGAAATCCAGGGATCTCACTAGCCAGAAATAAGGCCCCCCGCGGCGTATCCATCTCTTAGGATAGGTCTAATAACTGGGTTTCTAACAGGTTAGTCGATATTATTCTGTGTAGGAAAATGCCCTTCTTCGCAAATAAAAGCGAAAACGTTTGCGAATTTCTGATGGTTTGGACATTTTTTTCGGGCAACTTTCTTACAGATTCTGGAGCCGTTGCTCTTCCATTACAATAGCAATAAGCGTACACAAAACTAATGTTGGCATATTCTTGATTAGAACACTGGTAAGGCATTTCAAAAAAAGATATACGAGTGCAGCAAAAATGTATTGATAACAAAACAAATAACGTCAAAACTATTTAATAATAAGAGTTGTGTTATTTTTTTGCCGGTACTTACTATTTTTAGGCAATATGGGCACTTTTATTAGACTACCAATTATTTTTATTTATTTTTCATTGATTTCTAAAAAATATCTAATTTTTATGACTTCGTGGTAAGTGCGGCAACATTAAAAAACATGTCATTAGGATCACATTTATCATCGTTCAAAGTAAAAGTAAAATTTTTAAAAATCTGATATACAGGGTGATAAATTTTAAATAAATTGAAAACTTTTTTTATTACTCACCTGTATTTTAACTATCGCATATGTCATTTTAAACCCACCTATATAAAAAATACTCTTACCCATCATAAATATTTTATTTTAAGTGCTTTCAGAAATATTACAAAAATAATTTTTAGGCAAAACCTATAAAAGACCCTGTATCTCGGTAAAGGTTAGAGTTACTTAGTTAGGACTACTAAATGTGGGTTATTTAAAACCTCCAAGGATATCTCTATCTCACGGTATCGTATGTACATTTAGATCCGCGTCACCCTATATATTCCCTAATTATTATTTGTGGTTTTGTGGCACAAAAAATTAATAAGGGTGACAAAATTTAAAAAAAGACCCTGGATTCACGCTTCTTAAACCCTTCAAAAAAAAAGGACAAATCTAAAAACTTCTTTTTTAAAAGGGTTTTCAAATAAAGCCTACAACGACAAAATCAATTATCAATTAATTACCAAACCTTCCTTTGGGCAAATTATTCCGTCAAAAAGCCGACACGGACAACTCAAATATGTATGGAGGTAACAATAACCTAATTCTTAAGGCTTAAGCATAAACATTTTTATTATTATTACATTTACTTCTTCTTTATTTTTAACTTGCAACGCAACACATTATTTTTTTTCTAAATAACAATAGCCATCTGGTAAGCACGACAAATCCATGATTTATAAAATTAGACAATACAATAAAATTTGCTACCTATATAGAAGACAAATAAATGTGAATTTTGGATGTTTTCGCGAGAAAAAAGTTTAGTGCAAAGTAGCACTCGAGATCGCCAGTAAAATGGTCAGCCCGCGTGTTACATTCAAACACACGACCGGCTTCCCGAATGGCGATGCCGCGTGTTACTTACCTCTATGCGGCCGGAACTTGGTCTTACGCACTACGATATGCCTAAATAGATACAAAAGATTTGATTTTTTTTTGTATTTACCAGTTGCTCGTCTTCAAAATTTAGTTAATTAATTTTATTATACTTGTATAGATTAGATCTCATATACAGGGTGTCCCAGAATATGTGGGTAATCTCTCGAAGTTTATGAGAAAACCTTTAAATATTATGACAAGTTCCCATAAACTTTTTTCCTATGACCCTCCCCTACGGAGATACAGGTACATAACGGACGTCCCAGGAAATCGCTTTTGTTCAAATAACTTTTAAAATACTAGACGTAATTTAATATTTTTTTAATATGATGATAACTTGATAAGTCTTCTTATAATGAACCCATTAAATCATACTTGGCTTATTTAGTTTGCCAGGGACGGACTAGCTCTGACATAATAATTGCAATTTTTTAACACCCTGTATAATAAAGGCTCAACAATATTATTTCTGGATAGCTTTAACCTTTAACTAAAAAAAGGTATTATTGATTGACATCGATAAATTCAACTGTTTACGAGAAATAAAATATCATGGTTGGTATTTTTTTTACATTATACAGGGTGTTTTCTAATTGTACGTTAATATTGACGAAAGCAAGTTTTTGGTCCATTTTAAGAAGAAAACTTTACATAAACGTATGTCCTAAACTTCTTAACTTTTGAGATACAGGGTGCTAAAGTTTTCAAAAATAAATTATTTAATATTAATATCTGTGATACCACTTTGGATATTTTAATGACATTTGGCATAAATGTACTATGTACCAAGAAGCATTTTTTAGTGTACCACATTTTTTTTATATATTCACCAGTGGCGTTCGTACAGAATTTGACCTGCCTATTTTGGCAAATAAAAAAAAATGGGGTACACTTAAAAATGCTTCTTGATACATAGTACATGTATGCCAAATTTCATTAAAATATCTAAAGTGGTTTTGCAAATATTAATAATAAATAATTTATTTTTTTAAATTTTACCACCCTGTATCTCAAAATTTAAGACGTTCAGGACATACGTTCATATAAAGTTTTTTTCTTAAAATTAACCCAAAAATTATTTATCTTAATATTGACGTACAATTAGAAAACACCCGTCCCGTAAACAGTTGATTTTATCGATGTCAATCAAGAATACCTTTTTTAGGTAAAAGTTAAAGCTATTCAAAAATAATATTTTTGAGCCTTTATCATACAGGGTGTTAAAAAATTGCTATTATTGTATCAGAGCTAGTCCGTCCCTGACAAACTAAATAGACCAAATATGACTTAATGGGTTTATTTTAAGAATACTTATATAGTAGCCATTCTATTAAAAAAATATTAAATAACGCCTAGTATTTTAAAAGTTATTAAAAAAATATTTCCAGGATCGTCACTTATTTAAAATTTCCCTTTAGTTTTTGGTTAATTAATTGCAAAATTAAGAGTTTTATTGGCTATAACACCATAGTATTAGTGTTATAATTTTCTGATTAACAGTCTGTTTCATTTAGTCCAAACACTAATTATCTAATATCCAGCATAGAAAAAAAAAACAAAAATCAATTTTTTTACAAATTCTAAAGTAAAAATTTTCTTTACCAAAATATAGCTAGGTCTCATGTCTCACTTTTTAGATATTAAAAAATCCCAGCTACACCCTTGCTATAGCCACTTTGTACAAAGCTAAGTTTATTTATATATGTACAGGGTGGGCCAAATTGGGCACTTTTAAAGGGAAACTCCCATTTTTAAAGGAGATAAATGAAAACTAATGTCGTGTCTGGAGCTCAATTTTCGTTAATAACATAATGGTAAAAACCGCACATCGATATCTGTTACCATTTCTGAGTTACAGGGTGTGTACCTGTATCTCCGTAGGGAAGGCTCGTAGAAAAAAAGTTTATGGGAACTAATCATAATATTTTGGGGTTTTTTATTAGATCCCGAGAGATTGCCCACATATGCTGGGACACCCTGTATAAAACATTTTCTAGATAGTTAAGTGTTTAATTTATTATTTTATTAATTAGTTCTCTTTTAAAATCTTCAGGTATTTATGTTTTTATAATTTTAAAAGCATTTTATACACGACCATATATAAATTATCTTTATAAGGTTTAACAGTTTTACCAACTAAATACCGGTTAATTATTAATTAGCGTGATTTGCAACCAGGCCCCCCAATAAATAAGAACCCCTATTAATCAGACCGTGTATACCAGCAGCAGGCAGGTAACATGATATCGAGGAAACAAATATGTATTTCTGTTTTATCGGCTGGATGCCTTCGTACAGTAAGTGGTGTTAGCAACTTGAAAAGGTCATAGAAGTGGAACAGCTGCAGAAAATAATAAGATTTTATTTGTTTTAAAGAAAACTTTTTATATGATTTAATTTTTACCCCCTGTCGTATTACTTTATGCAAGTTATTACCGGATCTTAAAAGATAAGCAACATCGATCATGGAAAGTTGATTATGTTTGAATATTTTGTGCCGTTTGCTAAGATTTATACTTAAATTCAAGGAAACGTAGCACAAAAATAGGTCTTATGAGGTTAGGCTGCGCGCTAAGGATAATGTAAACATCGTTTTCTGGAATTCTACGACGATTCCTCCTAATATCAGCTCAATTTTGTAACTCGGGGGTTTTTTAAGTCGCTGAACACGAATATGATAATAACAAGGACCTGCGAGGTATCTGGTGCGCGCTAAGAATAATTGAAACGTCGTCATTTGGAGTTTTATTACAGATTCTTTTAATATCAGCCCAATTTCTTTACTCGGGGTGTTTATGTGGTCGCCGAACACAAATATGACATTGACAAGGACCTGCGGGGTATCTGGTGCACGCCAAGAATTGTATAGACGTCGTCTTCTGGAGTTTTACGACAATTCTTCCTAATATCAGCCCAATTTTGTTACTCGGGGGGTTTTCGAGGTCGCTGAACACGAATATAATATTGACAAGGGTCTGCGGAGTACCTGTATTGTATTTTTTATACTACTATATTATCAAAAAACAATTTTATGAATAAATACCATAAGCAGAAATTATAAGTTTTAATTTTTAACAAATTACCACAAAATTCCCGAGGACGACATTGACACCAACCTATCCGGACCATGATCTGGTACGGGCACTTAGATACGACGTTTACACGATCCTTAGCGCGCACGGAGTACTCCATAGGCAATATCATATTCGTGTTTAGTGTTTAGTGTTAACTTTCCGAGTAACAAACTTGGGGTGATATTAGAAGGAATTGACGTAAAACTCCAGAAGACGACGTTTACAACATTTTTAGCGCACACCAGGTACTCCGCAGACCCTTGTCAATGTCATATTCGTATTCGGCGACCATAAAAACCCTCCGAGTAAAGAAATTGGGCTGATATTATGAAGATTTGTCGTAAAACTCCAGAAGACGACGTTTACGCCATCCTTAGCGCGCACCAGGTACACCGCAGGCCCTTGTTAAGGTTATATTCGTGTTCAGCGACCTCAAAAACCCTTAAGTAACAAAATTGGCCTGATATTAGGAGGAATTGTCGTAAAACACACCATCCTTAGCGCGTACCAGGTACTTTGTAGGCCTTAACCAATATTATATTCGTCTTCGTTTCCTCGACTATTATGACTGTAAGTCTTTGCTTGATATTATTTTGCCCAAGTTACCCGGGTGAATTTATTCAAGGGAGTTAGATATTTTATACTATATTGTTTAAAATTTACCCATTAGTTACGGGTTTGTCAAATTGCGGTCAAAATCATTGGGTAGGTAAAAATAATAGCGAAATTGCGCCCCAAAAATAAGAGTTGGCCTGAATAAAATTTCCAGTTTACCCGGTTTAACCCAAACAGGATGGAATTGTTGCAGCCCGTAATAAATACCATATTAAAAATTATTAAAATTTGTTAATAACTTCTACATACGGATAATTTGGACACATTCAAAAACCCTTAGTTCTAGTCGGTCATGGTTAGTTCTCTATAGTGAATTTTTTGATAAAACTTACCCTTTTACTGAAAACGAAAAAAATCGTTCGGAGCACCATTATATGTAAAATATAAAAAGTCCCCATCGATCCTGACCTTATTCATGATCAAATGTCACAAGAATGGGTATTTCGCGTTTTTACAAAATAATAAGTTTTATCAAAAAATTAGCAAAGACAAAAATTGTAGATCATAAAATTATCTATAAAAAATATTCTAATACCTTTTTTCCTAAGAGCTACCATTTCTAAGATATTACGGATCAAAAAGTTAAAAAAATGTATTTTTCAACTGTTATAGACAAGTGTAGAAGTTCGCGCCAAGAAAATCCCTTAAGGGCTTACTCTAGATATAAAACACTACGTCCTCTTAAATTTTTGTGCAATTTTGAATTGATAGAAATCTGTGCTGGAGGATCATTTTTTAAAAATCACAAACTTTGAAACGCAATAGGTCTGTTTGTTATCAAGTTTAGAGTAGGTGAGTGTAGGACTAAAAAGTGGAACTAAGTTTAAATAGGTTCCGATTTGATTTTTATAAAAAAACGCGTTTTAGATTTATTTTAGAAATTAAAAATGGCTTTATGCTTATGATTATAAGAAAACAACTTTGGGTCTTGTATAAAACATGCATCTAACTTCACTACTTCGAGAGTTAGCGTAATTAAGTGAAAACTAATTTACACAGAATTCATACCAAACACCTAGTCCTAAATTACACTGACGATAACAAATGGTTTATTGACAAAAAAGTGTAAAATAAAGTACTCTATTCCTGGATAACAAACAGACCTACTATTACCGATTTTTGCAGGCAAATATATATTTTTTGAGTTACTCGCTTAAAAAGCATACATTAACGGAAAAAAATGAGCTACAGCGAGAGTAGATACGTTAAAAATTTTATCTATAGCGGTCATTTGAAAATGGCCGTTTTACTGATTTTTAATTTTTTTAACTACGTTGTAATTAAAAGGTAAATGGTTTAGGGGACCAAAATATTTTTTATACATACTAGAGGATGTAATAAATAAAACCTACTATAAATAATTTAATTCCAAAGTTTTTAAAAATAAAATTTTCGAAAATAGGCTGAAAATAATGAATTTTAGGCCTTTAAATAGTCATTCCTTGTGACCTATGGCACTTAGAGGACTAACATTTGACATATTTTAATGAATGATTCTATTAATTTAGAAGCCTACTTTTAAAAATATTTTATGGAGAAAATTTAAGCTTCTGTCAACAATATTAAAACAAAATGCACATGTTCCTTCCTAAAAAATTGCATTCATAAATAAGATTAATTGGGTCATAAAACCAAATAGCGAAAGAGGAAAACAATGTTGCGAATGCGCGAAATAAAATTGTGAATGCGAAAAATATAACTATTCTTGATAATCCTTTTAAAATGTTAGTTGTCATAACCAGCACCATTAACTGGTTAAACATAAAATTAAAAATAACATTGTTTAATACTTTAGTTACCTTATCAGTTATAATAGAATATTTTGACAAATAGCTTTAGTTGTGATAACTAAAGAAAGTGAGCTGCAGCAACCAAGAAAGATTTGTGTAGGTCGCAACAAAAGTACTTTAGTTTTCCCGACTGGAAATTTATTCTGTCCCTTATTTAATTATCTTCTTTTTGTTTGGACAATAAAATTCTTAATCGTGTCATCCATTTTTTTCTTGGTATATATTTAGACAAAATATATGCATTCAACTTTAATTCATTAGACAATTAATACCTTTTTTAATTAAAACTAAATCGTAAATTTAAAAAAAAATGCTTTAAAAAATGTGTTCTGAATAGACGAGACGGCTAAATCTTAGAAAATAAGGAAAAGGGCAAATGAAAAGGGACTAAATATTTGCTAGGACATTATAATTTAGTACGTCTATGGCAATCGAAATTCTATTTTGCGAATGATCTGCCACACTATTAACTTTGGAATACATAAATGCACACCATTTGTCAATTATTCTTTTGATTTTTTACAACTAGGTACATTATACAAACAAAGAAATTTATATAGTACAATTTAAATGTGATATTACAACAATAAATAAGCGCATCTAATAAATTATTAAAAATTGCTTGGAAAAGCCGTTTTAGATTTATTTATTCTATCCAGGTGAAAGGAAGTGTGCCAGGCCAAGTTCCGGCCTGACACATGCAGTGTGTATATTACAAGAAACTTTTTAACATCTGTTTTCTCTTATTATACTGTCGTTATCATTCCACATATAGGTAAAAAATTTGGTATGTAAATTCACATCAGTATTCTAATTACTTTAGAGATTAAAGTTGAGAATGTTGTAACTAGTAGTTGCTAAAATATTCTATTTTAAAAATCGCCCACTTTACCACTGACTAACTGATTAACTGACTTATTGACTCTTCATAATTATGGTTCACTTCCCGAGGATGCAGGAACTTGAAATTTGGTATGTAAGTTTTCTAAGAAATGCACAGTTTTACTTGAAACAGGGGCGGTAATAGTGCATATTTAGACGGTAGTTTAGACGTTTGCAATGTAATTAAGCCTGAGTTGCTGAGGTCATACGTGCCTTAAAATTTAAAATGCAGACAGGATTGTATTTACTTAATAAAGCAAATTTCCACAATTTGCCTATCAAACCAAAACTTAGACACGACATAAAATACATTAAAACGGGCAATTTTCCTACTTTATATTCAGTCTAAAGAAGAAACGAGCAGGAGATTCTTCTCATGTTTTTCCATTTATTGAACGTAAAAAACGAAGAAGAGTTTCCACCAAAAAGACTTGTCAAAAATAAGGAACATATTTTCCACAGTTTTGTTTTACTTTTTTATGACTAGGCAAGACGGATACTAATTTGCAATAATTAAAAAAACTGTCTGTTTTAATAAAAAAGAAAACAATTAATTATACAGACTGATCAGTAAAAAAGGGGTGGAAAAAAACTGGACAGAATTTTATCTAATTTTAAGTTTCAGGTCTTTAAGAGGCTAATATTATTGAATAGGAACTGGACCACTATTACATAGGTTATTTTGTTAAAATAGCAGATTTAGCAAATAAAAATAAAATTTGTTTTTGCTATAATTAGTATGCAACTAATAGTAAAGCAAAGGAACTTCATTCTTTTAATTTCTTAAAGCCAAAATAAATCCTTATTACAGAAAAAAAAATGTATATCCACCTTTAAAGGTATTTAGTAAAACACAAAATAATTTACCACAGACAGTACAGATTCCATGGCAAAAGATCCACCGTTAGTTATTTTCTATTGCAGTATTATTTTTATGAAAATATTTTTTAATGATAATGAGTTATTATTAGACAAAACGAGAATTTTAGTTTTTATATACTTAAATTTGGTTGATAACAATGCGTAATAAGAAAACACTAATCTCGCCTTATATTTCCATAAATTTGCCTCTGCCGTATTAATACCTGCCATTTTAAACAATAAGTTAAATCGTCCAATCGAGGTGACACGAAATAAACCTCACTATGGTAATATGGTATAGGAAATTAATATTTAATCTTTAATAATTTTGGTAGACTTCGATTTGACCCTTAATGAGTCAAATACGCATTTCGGAAGCTCTAAGCATTTAGTGATGAGCGAGACCGGTCTTGGTCTTGCGGTCTTGGTCTTGGTCTTGCAGCAAGACCAAGACCGAGACCAAGACCAAGACCGCCTTCTCGCTTGCAAGACCAAGACCAAGACCGGGGTATGCAAGACCAAGACCAAGACCAAGACAGAGGGGTGCAAGACTACGCAAGACCAAGACCGACCTGCAAGACTCTTGCACTTTTGTCACTTTTTTTTAAATTATAATATTCAATTTTTATATTTAATATACAGAGGTATTTCATACAGACATGACAAAAAATGTGTCGAGAACTGCCTAAAAAGGCGATTATTTTATGAGTAACAGGTTTTTATATAAAATAATAATTAAATCGATCACTTCGTTTTTTAATAAAATTATCTAAAAACGATAACTAGTAGATTCAGTAACATGTTTCAAAAATAATAAGATTGTGACTCAATTGTCCGACCGTCCTAATGTTTTTTTTTAAATTAGGTATCTAGTGATGCCACTTACTGGATCAAAAATTTCTAAAATCCAGGAAAACATTATTTTTGTGCCACACTGTAAGAAGTGGCATCATTAGATTGCTCCTTTAAACTAAGATATAAAGGTAAAAGTGATGGTTTAATAAAAAAATATATTTGTCATTTTATATAGGAATACTTTTTATATAAATGGATTTTAAATTTCACTTCTGGTTTAGACGGAAAAGTCAAAACAATGTCAAAAGTATAATGATGACGTCATGTTTGTCAAAACCGAAAATGATATATAAAAAACCATCTACGTCGACATTGTACCTATATGACAGTTCAAGAATTTCCAGCATAATGTACAGGGAAGCGATTTTTTTAAATGATTTTTTTGCTATAATTTTTCTATTTTAGGTTAAAAGCTAAAAATAAGGAAGTTTTCTTAAGTGGTAGTGGATTTTTTGGAAAATTTTGAAATAGGAAATAATTTTACATTTTACGCCCTTTTTTCTATAATTTTTGTATATTCAGTTTTTTCCATTATGAACGGTTTCGGATATATCGATCTTTGTCGCACTATCGAGCCACCTTGTATATGCAGAATGTTTATAAAGTATTTGTACAAACTTTGTAGCAAATGTTTGACTAATTTGAACATAGAAAGTTTATTTGAACTGAAAAGCTTCCTAAATACCTTTTTTTTGAATTAGAAACCAATGTTTACATATCAGAATCATTTTCATGGAAATTTCACATCTGGTTGAAATTAAAAGTTTTTTTTCTGCCCTCAGAGTACTCAGTATTGTAATTTTATATGTTTCATCAAAGAAAATTTAAATATTTTCTATCACTAAAATGAAGCGCTATAAATAAATAAACCCCTACATTTAAAATATCCTTTTAATCAAATAATTTAAATGTACATGTAAGGTTAAAATTGGTATATTTTAAAATTTTAAAGCAAAAAATATAGTCTTCATCTTTATTTATTTGTAAGTATTAAAAAAATATATATTTTATTTAAGATTGCTTAGTTTAAATTATTACTACCAAAAAAAGCAAGACCAGCAAGACCCTTACAGCAAGACCAAGACCAAGACCAAGACCGGGTGGTGCAAGACCAAGACCAAGACCTTCTTTGGGCTGGCAAGTCCAAGACCAAGACCAGACTTGCAAGACCAAGACCAAGACTTGTTTTGCTCATCACTATAAGCATTTCTTGAATCCACCGCTAAATTGCGAAGAAACCGTATTTTCAACTCCAGAGTAACAAAAGGGAACTTAACTTGCCATTAAATAGTGCTGTAAAAGTGTTTTGAACATTTTATTATGATTCCTAACACCCCTTTCCTTAACCACACGTAAATATGTGACCTAGTAAAGGTCCAGAATATGTATTTGGTGGAGAAGTATGTGTTCGTAATTGTTGTTGATATTGGTACTATATTTTTCTATAGTTTAAGGACAGAAGCTAAAATTACCTTTAATAAAAAATGGACGCTTGATTAAAGCTCCAGCAAGTTAAATAAAACAAGGCAAGGCAAGAATCTTGGTAAAAGTTTGGGGAGTCGAATGCCTTACCCAGGAAAATTCTATTGCTCCATCCCTTTAAAAAAATCTTCAAATATTCAATATCCAAGGGTTTGTAATATTTTAACTTTTAGAAAAGAATACACTTAATTAAAACACCTCAAGATCTTAAGATAAAATACATAATAAATTGTTATTAATATTAGTATCATTCAGGGTTCCCCATAATAGACTACCTATTTTGATATTGAAATAAATTCTATATAAGATAAGTCAGTACGTTTTTTTTTATATTATTATCTTCTGGCCTTTGGAATTTGAATCAACATATTTTTAATCGCCATAGAAGTAGGAAAAATTGATTTTCGTAAAAGGTAATTTTTCTAATAAAGCATCATTAGGTTTGGACACATAATTTAATGTTGAGTTTTAATTCTCATAATTTAATGTTGAATTTAATTCTCTTAAAAATGGATTATTTAGTTTAATAACGAAATTTTTTTGCGTGAAAATATAAAAAACAACTTAATAGAAGAAGATGAAGCGACAGTACATACCGCTAAAAACTCTAAAAGAGTTCTGCGAGAAGTGTTTAATGGCCGACTCATTTCACCATTTGGGGATTTTAAATTGACTTTTAAAGTCCCCGGACTTAACTGAACCAGACTTATTTCTGTGGGGCTATAAGTCAAAGATTTTTCAACTCGTCCAGAAAACATCCAAGATCTTAAAGTCCGAATTCTAAAGAGGTTCGGTAAATAGATAAGGTTTTCCTTCATCGTGTCATAAATCATTTCTTGTCAAATCCTGAAAAGAGCATTGAAGTTAATGGCGCTTACTTAAAAGATGTAATTTTTAAAACTTAGGATAAGTCGTATGCTATAGTAAATCCCAAAGAGTAAATTGTAATTAAGTGTAATAAAAGGTTAGTTTTATTAAGTTTTAACAATTTTACTGAGCAATTAAAATGGGTAGTCTATTATGGGGAACCCTGTACTTTCCTATTGTTTAGGATCGAAAGATAAAATCACCCCTAAAAAGAAAAAGACGCCTGATTGAAGCTCTAGTAAGTTAAATAAATCAAATCAGGACAAAAATCTTGGTAAAGGTAAGGAAAGTCGGATGCCTTACCCAAGAAAACGCTATGGTTCCATCCCTTAAAAAAATCTCCAAATATCCAATACACAAAGTTTGTAATATTTTAATTTTAAGAAAAGAATACATTTAATTAAAACACCTGTCAAGATCTTAAGATAAAATACATAATAAAAAGCCTTCTTATACTCTTTTCATGAAGCGAAATCATCAATGAAACCAGTATGTGGCACACGGCCTGATTTTGATTTCGACTTCCAGCGAAATAAAGAATTTCTTTCGCTTTTGATCGTGCGTTCGTGCCGATTCGATTGAGACATAATTGATCGTAATTTTGCGTGTCGGTACCTCCGATCATTTTGGAGATAGTAATTATTAAAGTTTAGCATGAGAATAATGGTATAAAATATGTTTGCTAGGGCGTGGTATACATTGTTAGTGTAAGCAAATGTTGGTTTGCAATGACTATTGAAAATTGTGAAGGTAAAATTAGTAGATTCAATCACAATGTCAGCATTTTAGAAAAAAAAACAATTAAAATGCGCGATATATTGTTGTTTGAAGAAAAATGTATAATTTTAATGGAAGATAAGTAGTAATATTTTTAAAAAGTAAGAGTATTTCCTTTTTTGTTTAATGATAGTAAACATTATTTGCTTTTATATATTTAGCTATCGGTACAGAGATAAACTATATGACTTATAAAGTAGTTATAGGCCAGTCAGTGAACACAAAATTTTCTTAAAATCTAGAATTTACCCGTCGGAAATTGAAGTTTTGAATTTAAATATTTTAACAGCAAAGCTATCGATGCAAACAAATTTCTCCACGGCTATTCACCTGGAGTTACCTGTGCACACCTGTATTTACCTGAATTTTTATTATTTTATATAATTTTTTAAAAAATCAAAATTTAAAAAAAAGTTTCTAACACAAGTTGTACCTAAGATCTTAAGCTACAACTAGTTATATTTTTTTTTATCTTCATTTATTATGGAGGTAAAGCGAATTTTTGAATAGAGTCAATTGTACAGGTATGTAAGAGGTCCCTGATCTACTAACATTATTTTAACTTATTAAAAAATGAAGATAGAGAAAAAATTAAATAAAATTTATGGACGAATGAGTAAGCCAAAATTTTTGTGTATTTTTTAAAATTTTAATAAGTTATGTAATTATAGCCTATTTATAAATTGAACTATTCTTAAACCATGTACTCACCGCAAAATCATTCCGAACAAACGATTGCAAATGTTTGCAAATGCTCGCAAACGATCGTAGCGGGATGTTTGATGCATTGTCTCCACCAACTGAACAATCACTAACGACAGTCGATCACAAACATTTTTGGTCAAACCAGAAAATGGCTCCGCAAAGGCAAATAGCCAGCACTGCGTTTGTAATTATGTCGGTTTTAATTGAGAACGATAAAAAAACGCAGATTTTGGGTATCCAGTTTCTTGAAATCGAGAAATACATATCAGCTGTTAGAAGATTTAAGAAACGAAGACAGCAGTGGTCTATTCAAAATTTTTTGTCGCCTGTCAACAGAAGATTTTAACGTTTTATGTTCATTAGTTGACCAACAAATATGTAAACGGGATACCAATTATCGATGCTCTATTCCCGTGGAAATCAGAGTAGCAGTAACTCTTCGCTTTTTGGCTACTGGAGATTCCTACAGCAGTCTAATGTATCTGTTTAGAATTTCTAAGCAGCTTATTTCAAAATTAATACCTGTATGCGCAGCAATTATTGAAGCCTTGGAAGAATACGTTAAAGTAAGTATTGTACACAGGTTGTTTTATTTAATTTTGTATTATCAAAATATAAAACATAATAATTTAATGGTTCAAAATAAAACGAAATCAAAGTGATAAATAATCTGAAGATGGTTAAAAGTTAGTTACATAATCTGCAAAGTTTTCATCCTAAAAAAACAGTTATAGATAAAAAGGTATATACGACAAGGCATGTAACATTTATTTTTATTTTCATATGCCAGAAAATGCGCAACAATGGTTACAAGTGGCTCAACATTTTGAACAACTGTGGAATTTTCCACACGCCCTTGGTGCGATAGATGGAAAGCATGTAGTCATACAATGCCCTAGTGGTAGTGGAAGCAAATTTTTTAATTATAAATTCTTCTTTAGCATCGTTTTATTTGCCATGGTAGATGCAAATTATAATTTTCTCTTTGCGGATGTTGGCTGCCAGGGCAGAATCTCTGATGGGGGCGTTTTTAAGAGCACTAAATTATATAAAGATTTACAGAAAGGTCTTTTAAATTTACCACCAACAAAAACACTATTGTGGCAGGACAGGCCATTACCATTTGTTCTCCTGGGAGATGAGGCTTTTGCCTTAAGTGTCAATTTGATGAAACCTTATTCAGGGTTTTACCAGAAAGGATAAAAAGAAAGAGTTTTTAATTAGTCGAGAACGCATTTGGGATTTGTTCATCGGTTTTCCGTGTTTTAAGAAAACCACTGCTCCTACAACCGGAAAAAGCACAAGTGATTGAAATGACCTGTGTATACCTCCATAATTTTTTGCGAAAAAGTAACACATCACGGAATATATATTGCCCCAATGACGCTTTAGATAGTGAAATAAATGGACATATTATTTCTGGCACCTGAAGAAAACTGACTGAAAGATGCTCAAGAAATTCGAAACGAATTTTCTACATACTTTTTGACAAGTGGAAAGGTTCCTTGGCAAAATGAATATGCATAATGCCCAATTTTTGTATTTGTGTTTTTGTAATGGATAAATTAAAAATTACTGTTAACTAAAACAGGTCACTATGTGTCAACCATATTTCTTACCTCTACAGTTTGCTTTTTGTTTCCATCATGTGTGTTAAGACTTTTTCTACATTTATTTTTAACCATCAAAAATTGAAAGGCCTCGAATCCAAACCATTTACTTCTATATATTTCATCCCTGCCTAGAAATGTAAAAATAAACATAAAATTAGGTAAATAAACAAAATATATTATGTAGGTATTTTATATCAGTTAGGTATAGACAATTCACTTTTTAAATTCAGGATAATCATTTTAAATTAGTAATATGTAAATGTAAAAAGTATAATTAACCTTGATAAAAAATTAATAATTAATACAACTCTTAATGGTAAAAAACATACAAACCTTTCCCTGTTCCTACAGAGCCTTCCTGTTTGGTTTTTTCCTCCTGAATGAGGAGAGAAGTGAATTTAACTTAGATTTTACCATATCAGTTGTAGTTCCCATGTCTGTTGCAATTTCATTCCAAGCGTAATATTTTTTATTTTTGTTATGGTAAAACTTATGTGTCGCTTGCCATAATTCCGGTTTTAATTCATATAATGCGATTAATTTTAAACATTTATCGTTATCCCATTCCATTTTGATAATATGTATCAATGTATCAATATAGACACCTACAGCGAATAACAACTACTAACCTGACTACAAATGCCAAACAAAGTCGAGTTTGGTCGGTTTGTTTGAATAACCTGTCTACACTGACCGTGCACGCACAACGAATTCCTTTTGATGTACCGACTTTAGTCGGAACGCCAGTGAACGCGAAGAAACGTTTGCAAACGTTTGTTCATGCTTGCGAAATACGTCTCCACTGCCGAGTTAATTCGTTCGCAAATGTTTGCTAACGTTGGCAAACGTTTTGCGCGTCTGGTGAGTACATGGCTTTATAGTCGTGACGTACGTACATTCTTACTAAGACAAGACCAGACAACAATGTTTCAAATAATGACTGTATCTATCAAATTCCCCGCGAGTGTGGTGAGGTATACATCGGAGAAACAAAAAGAGCACTCGAAGTTAGAGTCAAAGAACACAAAAAACATACGGAACGAGGTGAAACGTCGAAGTCAGGGATTGCCGAACACGCTTGGTCCAAACAACACCGCATACAATGGTCGGAAGCAAAAACTAATCATAAAGAAACCCACTGGAAGAAAAGAAAATTTAAAGAAGTTGTAATAATTGTAAACAACAAAAATGTATTTAGCAAGCCTAGCGTCGATATTCCGAATATCTGGCAGCCGTTGCTGAACCGTAAAACGACCAAGTATTTGGTTTTTTGCTGTACCAGCAAAAATTGTTTATTTAATAATTTTTAATGTTTGGTTACTCCAACTAAATAAATGGCTAGTTTTTTATCTTGGGACAGTCCACGAAGGCTGATGCCTAAGTACTAACGTACCGTGGGTGTCTTAAGTGTGGTGAGAGGGAGTTTGTTCGCACGGGACTTAAATATTTTGAGATTGGGAGGAAAAGGAAAAACTTCAGCGGGCAGCAGGTTCCATAGTTTGACACTCTAGGGATGAAGGAACGAAGGAAGCGGGAAGTTCGGGGCCTCTATAACTGAAATGTTAAAGAGTGCATAAACGTTGCACTACGTGTTGCTCTGTTGGGAGCTGCCAGAGAAGGAATTATACTGGCCAACTCCTCTGAGCAAAAGCCGTGATATTCATAGCTGAACTAGAATACTAGTTAGTGCAGAGAGTAAGAGGATCTGTCATAAACCAAATTTTAGTGGCAGCTTCTTTGATTTAAACAGGCTGAAATGTTTTGCGCCTTCACTATTTAGTTTATAGTTATATTTTCTGTAAAATATCTGGGAAAATTATATTGGTATAAAATAATTTTTAACTGTATTCCATATCATGATATAGTTATTACAAATAGCGTTTATTTATAAAAAATAAAAGCAACAAAAGCAACTTATAACTTAAAAGATAATTTAGAAAATTGTTGTACCATAATAAGTCAAATATAAATAGTCCGACGAAAAAAAATGTATTCCTGCGAGAAGAGACGAGACAAAAGAAGCCATCCTGTCGTCTTATCTCATCGTCTTAAGACAAAATAGCTCTTTCATCTGGGCGAAAATGATCCTCTCTCGCTTGAAACAGAGACATTAAATAATGCATTTTTTGCTACTATACTGTAGTCAACTTTCGACTTTGTTTTACAAAACAATTTTTCTTTTAGGCCAAAGGTCTATGAATTTGTTTAATTAAATCACTTTAGTAAAAACTAGAAAAAAATATCATTTAACTGCCTTAGGTCAAACAGGGCCGAATTTAACTTTTTGCCGCCCTAATATGTCAATATTTTTTGAATATCAGAACGAAAAATTTAGAATAAAAGAATGTAAAATACACTAGTAATTTTTATTAAACTAAAGTGAATTTAACCGGAATTTTTATATATTCGTTTAATATTAAAAAATATATATATTTACGATTACAATTTTTAAAAAGTTATTCATAAATTTGCCGCCCATGATATTTGCCGCTCTAGGCTTCAGCCCACTTAGTCTTTGCGTAAATCCACCCCTGAGGTCAACTTCTGTATGCGATAAAATTGGTTAAATTATTTAATCTTGCCTTAAACGATCCATACCTATTTTAAAAGTCAAATAAGATTCGAGTACTTTAAAAGAGTGTCCTGTTCTGAAATTATTAAGGCGGACCTCAAAACTTGGTTTAATAACTAGTGATGCCGCCAGAGTCTCTCGACGTCTCTCATCTCTCGTCGAGATATTTTCGTCTTTCGCTACCTTTCGTTTCTCTCGAGATCACTAGAAAAATATGAGCTGATATAAAAACGCGATTTTTTATTAAAATTAAAAATATTATAATTAAAGACTGGATCAACAAATATATGCAACAGGAATTATGCAAATATATACCTTCCGGTCTTGCTGAATATATTTTTTGACCATGAGGTTTCTTAACCACCAACTATTCTATTCTATTTTCTGTTGTCGCGTTTATTTTAAATGGTTTTCCTGTCGTTTTATTCAATTATATGGTTCAGTAATAAAAGGTATGCTTACCAATTTGTATTAAAACTTGCATCGTAAAAGAAGCTTTTCGTTGAAACTAAGTGGTTAAAAATTTACTAAGTGTTTCTCTTGTACCAACGTAAATAAAAATAAACGTCTAAAAAATTATATTGACCATTACAAAGGAACTTAATTATGATACCTTTAAAATTTTTAATGAATAACATTTTTTTGACTTTAACAAGTTTGTAACTGCCATGTTAGTTTTATAATAGAGTCAAGTATGTAGCCCAAATCAGACCCTCTTTTAAATGTTGTTCATATGTCTGGGGAATGGCTTCGCCTACAACACTAAGTATTCTGGATTCCATTTAAAAAAGAGCCGTTCGTCTTATTAATGATCCCACGCTCACACACAGGCTTCCTCTTCTTGCCCACCGTCGAGCTGTAGGAGGTCTATCGCTCTTCTTTAGGTATTTCCACGGCTTCTGCTTAGAGGAGTTGGCCAGTATAATTCCTTCTCTGCCAGCTCCCAACAGAGCAACGCGTAGTGCAACTTTTAAGCATCCTTTTACAGTTCAGTTAGAGAGGCCCCGAACTTCCCGCTTTCTTCGTTCCTTTATCCCTAGAGTGTCAAGACTATGAAACCTGCTGCCCGCAGAAGTTTTTCCTTTTCCTCCCAATCTCCAAATATTTAAGTCCTGTGTGAACAAACTCCCTCTCACCACACTTAAGACACCCACGGTACGTTAGTACTTAGGCATCAAAAAGTTTAAAGGGCACAAAGGTTTAAATGTATATTTGTCAATTTATTTTATATGTTTTTTACACGGATTCTTGACTTATGCTGTAAAGGAAATACATTAATAGAACGTGTACAATTGCCCGCTTAAGAATTTTTCTGTATAATCTAATTTTTTTTTTGATGTCCCCAAAGAATGAACTTTTAAAGGACTCAGTATATATTCGCTGGTTATTGGATTTTTTTTTATCTGAATCTTAGTTATATAAACTTCATGCCATAATATAACATTTCTATTAGAAATTATATTCTTTCATTGACGTTAATTTATTTTTGTGCTTTAATATCTTGGTTAAGAGAATAAGAGTCCTCAAAAAAAATATTTTTAGCTAGAGAAGAACATTTTCTTATCCCATCTCAAACCTTTGAACGAGAGAAACTTACTTCTCGACAAGACGAGACGAGAATCTTGTAGCGGTGGCATCTTTACTAAAAACGGTAAAATAACAAATATTTATTGGCTAAATTAAAATAAAAACAATAAATTGTAAATGCTTTTTTTAAGATAAAGACTAATGAAGGAAAATAAAAACCAAATTAGTCTCAGAAATAAAACTATGGAGTATTTTATATCTGACAGTGTTTAGCCCAGTTTCTTTTATATGAAAGGAATTTTTTATAATAGATGCAAAAAAATACAAAGGATTTCCAATAAACGGGAGAGCACTTACCATAATTTAATTGGAACAAAAATTAAGAAAGCTAAGACAACGAGTCCCTTTTCATTGTAGGTCTTTATGTTGAAATAAAAATTGGGTATTTCATTAAAAGCGTATTAGATTACATATACAGGGTAAGTAGAAAGTCCCGGAACGGTCGATTATTTTCGTCGTTTATGAAAGTTTATTTTTAAAAGTTGGTATGCTTATAAAGCAAACATTAATGCATTGTCATCGTTTGTCGACTTCCGGTTTAGCCGGAAATGATCCTAATTGTTTTTAATATGTACGGATTTTTACAAAAACTTTGGTGGTCTAACCATCTACTATCAGTTAAGTCAGTATTTTAACCTGTCAACATAAATAAACTATCATTTTATAATTATTTAAAGACGAACTTAAATTACGCACATCTTCCTCGCAAATCTGATGCGCGCATCAATTCTCGCCTTGTGTAAACTGGTCTAGACCCCTGAATTATCCTGTGCGAGAACACTGACGAGCAAGGCAACACTCAGTCGGTTCTTAGTCCGCATCCAAGGTTTTCACTCTTTCCCCTCGCGCCGTGTAGACTAGCTTCGCGATATAAAAACTTAAGGCAGTTAATTAATTTGATGAAAAAAATATAAAAACCATCCTATTTTGTTGGAATTATTAGAATCAAAATAAAAAACGCAAATATGCTAGAAGAGTAACAAATGAGGCGAGGATAATGCGCGCATCTGATTTACGAGTAAGATTTGCGCGATGTAATTCCGCAATCATTTGCGAGGATAATGCGCGCCGCAGATTTACAAAAAAAGATTAGGTTTTCTTTACAAATATTTAAGATATCTGCTTAATAAGTATTTCCTTCTATTTAAAACAAAGAAATAGCTTTCTAACTATAGGTTTGAAATTGTTTTAAAGATTTGTGCAGCATTTTGTATATATTTTGTATTATACAGCGTGTTCCAGAATCTGTGGGCAATCTCTTGGAATCTAATAGCAAACCTAAAAATATTATGACAAGTTCCCATAAACTTTTCTCCTACGACCCTCTCCTACGGAGATACAGGTAAATAACGGACGCCCCAGAAAATCGTTTTTTTTGTAATAACTTTTAAATTACGAGTTTTAATATAATGGTTCCAGACTAAGTTTTCTTAAAATAAACCCATTAAATCATATTTGGCTTATTTACTTTGCCAGGGACGAACTAGCTCTGACACAATAATAGCAATTTTTTTAACACTCTGTATGATAAAGGCTTAACAATATTATTTACGGATAGTTTTAACCTTTTTTACATTAAACAGGGTGTTTTCTAATTGTACGTCAATATTTAAGGAGGCAATTTTTGGGTCCATTTTAATAAGAAAACTTTTTATGAACGTATGTCCTAAACGTCTTAATTTTTGAGATACGGGGTGTTAAAAGTTAAAAAAAAAATCATTTATTATTAATATCTGTAATACCACTTTAGATATTTTATTGAAATTTGGCATACATGTACCATGTATCAAGAAGCATTTTTAATGTACCACATTTTTTCTATTTCCGTCAGTGGCGTTCGTACGGAATTTTACCTGTCTATTTTGGCAGACATTGGTAGTACGCCACTGATTTCTCTTAAAATAAAAAAAATATTTTTGAATTCTATAATCATTTCTAAGCAAATTGATAACTTTATTTTTTTTAATTTGATGGACGGTTTTCGCTCAAAAAATAAAACCGTTTATCTGCATAATCATAATAATATCGGTAAACAATATTACTATGCAGAGAAATATCTAGATTTAATTTTTCTAGGTAAAATCGTACGTCGAACTAAAAAATATGAGCAGATTTGATCTCTTGATATTTTTCAGTCTGACGTGCGGTTTTCACCTAGAAAAATTAAATCTTGTTATTTCTCTGCATGGTGATATTGTTTTACGATATTCTTATGATTATGCAGATAAACGGTTTTTATTTTTTAAGCGAAAACCGTGCATCGGATTAAAAAAAAATCAAGAAATCAGATTTGCTTAAAAATTATTATGGAATTCAAAAATATTTTTTATTTTAAGAAAAATCAGTGGCGTACCACCAACGTCTGGCAAAATAGACAGGTTAAATTTCGTACGAACGCCACTGGTGGAAATGAAATGTGATACACTCAAAAATGCTTCTTGATACATGGTACATGTATGCCAATTTCAATAAAAAATCGAATGTGGTATTACAGATATTAATAATAAATGATTTATTTTATCACCCTGTATCTTAAAAGTTAAGACGTTAAGGACATACGTTCATATAAAGTTTTTTTAATGGACCTAAAAATTGCTTCCTTAAATATTGACGTACAATTTGAAAACACCCAGTATAATGTAAAAAAAAACCACCTATGATATTTTATTTATCGTAAACAGTTGATTTTATCGATGTCAATCAAGAATACCTTTTTTTTTAGTTTCAGGTTAAAGCTATCTAAAAATAATATTGTTTAGCCCTTATCGTGCAGGGTGTTAAAAAAATGCTATTATTGTGTCAGAGCTAGTCCGTCCCTGGCAAACTAAATAAGCCAAATATGATTTAATTGGTTTATTTTAAAAAGTCTTATACAGTAACCATCATATTAAAAAAATAATAAATTACGCCTAGTATTTTAAAAGTTATTAAAAAAACGATTTCCAGGGTCGTCCGTTATGTACCTGTATTTCCGTAGGTGAGGGTCGTGGGAAAAAGTTTATGGGAACTTGTCATTATATTTTTAGGTTTTCTATTAGATTTCGAGAGATTGCCCACATATTCTGGAACACCCTGTATAATAGTTCGTTTGTATCATTAGATTATTTAAAATAATATTGGCTTTAAAGTAAATTTACTCATAAAAGTTATAAACAATTTTACATTTACTTTTATGAAATTAAATTTTACTAGTTTTATCACCATTACTAGATTGAAAGTTAGCCTGGCGGCACACTACTTTAAGTAAAATTACTTTTGGTCTTTAAAATGCCTTTCCATAATAAAACACGCAGATAAAAAGTAACTCGCATCAAGGAGGTTTCACATTAAAAGATTATGGTATTAAAATAAAAAGGTGTTATTTAATATCAAAAACCATAATTAAAGACATATTTACAAAACTTAAAAAGATTAAGATTACAGTTGTAAAAGCTCGAGCCTCTAAAATGTTTTTCACTGAATGCCTCCTGTAATTCAGGGTCTTCTTGGAATGCAGTGGTGGAGCTTAGTAGAATAAGGGACCTTCCTATATACATTTTTTGACATATAAAATATTTTATAAATATTAGGTAGAAGATAAAAGATTCCATATGTTTGTATGTACCAATGGTATAATTTCTAATAAACACCCTTATTTTGAAATTATTTTAAGTATTTCAAACTAAAAAATTGCTTAATAACACCCAAATTAATCTTAACCAAGTATATAATAATGTAATCTTCTGGCATACCTTTTTTTACAAAAGAACGCTATATACACTTAAAGCTTAATTTTTTACCTGCCAAATATTATTATTATATATCTTTATTGCCAAAACATTAAGAAAACAACAAATCTAAAATCTGGAACATAAATGTTTAAATTTACTATATTGCTTAATTTCTTCAATATTTTATTTTAAAATTAAGCAATTTGAAAGAACCTTTATATCTGAAATAATTATTTTTTGAAATTATATAATGTCTTTAACATTAAATGTAAACATTTCTTCTGCCTAATTAATTATACGGCATTAACTGCTTTGGCTTTGGCAGAAGTAAGTTATATATTATTGTAAATTACATATTAGTTAGAAAATACTTTTTATTATAATATAATTTATAATATATTTATATATTATCATATATAATATCATTATTAAATATATATATATTTTTAATATTATCTACTATATATTATATATAAATATAATATAATATAATTTACAGGGGGGAAATAAAACGATACGAGGCCGATTTCTCATATCTATGGTTGGTAGGAAAAAATCGCTCGGACCCGTTGATTTTTATTTCGAATGGGACACATTTTGCGCCTATTTTTTAACCCTGTCACTTCAACCCCCTAGGAGGTGAGATTCACTCCTAAATTCTTAAATGGAAAAGGTCGACTGATACCTCATTTTAAAGATTATCGAATCCTCTTTTCAACGCCTTCTAGTTTTTGTATTTGATGCAGTAGTTTTTAAGAAAATACATTTTATAAATACAATTGGCCTATAATATCACGATTGCGAATAATGAATGAATGAACAACAAACGCATGATAAAAAAAGGTTAAGGGAGGGACATTCGAGCGTTAACAGATTTCTAGTTATGCCTAGGTAAAACTAGTTAGATCTAGAATATTTAGGCTGTCCTTGTCCTGTGCTAAACTAGTATATCCTGACACTCCTAGAATAAACTAGTTTCGCCTGAAATCGGAATTGGTCGGCAACATGTTTTTATTTATTTTATACATAGTGTTACAAATAAGAATAGGTACATGGTGATCTAATGATGTATGGAGACTTTGAAATTACGACCATGGGTGCAACATCGTATTAATTATCTGCGGCTTAAAACATAAAATAAATTAATAAGTTACTTTTGCAGATATATCTAAAAAACAAAAAACCTTTAATGTGTTCTTGTTACTAAAGTTATGAAAATACCAAATCTGAAGCAAAACAGTTTTTAAGCACCTATTTATTGCGTGTTTAAAGGCATTTTTTGATGATTTGACCCTTTATTATGCAAGCAATTTCTGAAAGCACTATTTTTCTAATTTCATTACTAGAAACATCTAATGTTCCAAGGGCACCTACGTGCAACACTTTATACAAAAACAAAATAAAGAAAAGTGTCTTAAAAGGTGATGCGAAAAAAAACTAAGACTCGAACTTTAATAAAGAGAGCCTTTATAATTTTATTTTTATTAAAAAAATATATTTATTATTTTAAAGGCTTGCAGAAGGAGTAGAATTAAAAAAATATATATCATTTGACGTTTAAAACTAAATTTTTAATAAATAGTGCTTTAGGTCTTTCGGGAAAAAAAGGAGCTAAAAATATTCTCAAATATTTTTAGCTCCTTTTTTACCGAAGGACCTAAAGCACTATTTATTAAAAATCTTTGTTTTAAACGTCAAATGATATACAAGATTATTATAAAGTAAGGAATATATTTCAGATTATTACGTATTTTTAACAAACTAAGTTAACAACAAAATTTGAAAGAATATCGATTACTTAAATAATGGGATTTCATATGTCCAACAGTGGTTAACGCAAATGTTTGATATGTCGTCCATTTTGCTGATGTAAGATTACCAATCGTTCCTCCAAATTGTACACAGCGTTATTTAGCATTTCTGGTTGAATTGCAGCAATTTGCTCTCTAATAGAGTGTTTTAATTCCTCCTGCGTTGTTGGTCGTGTTCTAAACACTAAATGTTTTAAATAGCCCCACAGCCACTAATCCTCTGGGTTAAGATCAGGCGATCTTGGAGGCCATGAATTTACAAAATGTCTGCTTATAACACGACCTTGAAAACAGCAGTTAACAATCTTTAACTGGTCGGTAAATATGCGGGGGTGCTCCGTCCTGCATAAAAATCATATTGTCAATTCCTTGGTGCTTGTTTTGTATACGTGGAATGGCATAGTCTTGTAACATCTGCAGGTATCGTTCGCCAATAACAGTTACAGATACGGCCTTTACATTCTGTTTCTCCTCAAAGAAGTATGGACCAACGATAAAAGTAGCTGTGAAACCGCACCAAACGGTGTCTCTCTTATCATGAAGACCTTCCTGAACGATTTGATGTGGATTATCTGTTGACCATATTCTACAGTTTTTCGTATTGACTCCACCATTTAAAGAGAAATAAGCCTCATTTGTCCATAAAATACGGAATAGCCATTCGGGTTCAATTTCCATCTAAGCCAATATTCGTAAAGAAAAATCATACCTGATAGGAAAATCGGCAGCTTTTATTTAAAACAGCAGTTTCAGTTTATGTGGATACATTTTTAGAATTTTGCGTAAAATTTTTCAAACCGTAGTTTATGGCCTTTGCAGTCGTTTAGATATCGAATTTACACTACTGATTGCTAGCGGATTAGTGTTGGCTATGTTTTGATTTTCCCCAAGAACTTCTGCAACTTGAACATCGCTAATTCTTGGTCTTTCTGATCTCGGTAGGTCAGTTACAGCCCCTGTTCTTTCAAATTTGCTAATCAAATTAGACCGGCCGCATACATACAACTTTTTAATCGAGCAACTGTTCAGTCGAGTTGCGTGCTTGTGCGATTTTTATGACGACCAAACAGTTTAGTCGCCGAAGGTGCGCATACAGTCAATTCAGTCGCTATCGATTTATGTACTTGTTTGAATAGCCGCAGGACGACTGTTCAGTTGAGCGTATGCGCACTCCAATACATGGCAATACTCATTGAACCGTCGCGATAGTTGCGTGACTGATTAATCAAAAGGCGATCGATGTGGTTTTACGACTATTTAGTCGAACAACTATCTAGTTGCTAATATGCGCACCTACATACATTTCCATATACTTTTAACATGCGACTAAACAGTTGCTCGACTAAAAGTTGCATGTATGCGGTCGGCCTTACTATACGCTTTCATTTGACAAGGCCCTGCTCTCAAACCCATTTTGTACAGGATCTTCGTAATCCAGCAGTGAAACTTCTACCGCATTCGTAATAACATTGTACTAAACCAATTCTTGTTTGTAGATCAATATTATTAAAGTATAAATTGTTTTAATTTACGTTTATGTGCGGTTTACTTTGATAATAATTCTATAAGTTGCGATGATTACGTCTGACAACTGTTGACAGCAGTTGACACGACAACTGTTTTGTTTCTCATAGATACAGTAAAATTCAATTATTGAGGCAACTAGGTTCAATTTACTTTTTCCTACTAGCTTAATTTTTTAAAATTATACAAGACTTTAAAGTATACCCATTACTTTATGATAACCCCATATATTTTTTAATTCTACTCTCATCTGCAAGTCTTTAAAATAATAAATATATTTTTTAATAAAAAATAAAATAATAAAGGCTTTCTCTCTAGATAAACATGTATTTTTTATATTTTTTAATGTCTCCGAAAGTATAAGATTATTTTGTTTTTAAACTGCATGGTACCAAGCTCCAGTTTGGCTAACAATTCATGAATTAATCGCCTTTGTATCTTTTGCTTTTCTTTTGTTGGGCCTTGTATTCCAAAAAATATATAATATTAATAGTATTAAGGTTTTATCCTGTAACAAAAAATACGTCAAACTGGATTTCTATTCTACTAAGAAGCCAAGATCTATTTTGTGTTAAATATGCCTCTGGCACCTGAAATAAATGAGTACGACTTAACCATATAGATTGGACCACCGGTGTTGGTAAAATTTTATCATTGATCTAGCTTTAAGCCGAGGGTTTCGTGAAGAATTCGTAGATATAAATAACTTTAATTAAAAAAGTTATTTTATGCAATTTATAAACTTACCTCCATATTTTCAATCAAAAATCTATTTTATTTATCAATAATTAATCAATATTAAAAGAAAAAGGTAATAAAATATGTTTTTGGTTATATCGCCAGATATGACCACTAAGATTTTAGTCAGAGGGTAAGTAGTCAAGTAATTGACACTAAGAAACAAAAATTTCATTTACAAAACTTTTCTATTTTAATATGCATATAGAGCAATATAATGGAAATGACATCTGTGTGCTACGAATTCAAACTAATATATCAGATATTTTAAGATTGCTTGCATTTTTGTGTTTTACTCCTACGCAATCCTTACAAAAGATGTAAAATTAATTACCAAATTTTCAGTACTTACATTTTGCCTGATAGCCTAGTAAAAACAGATATTAAGCCATTTTTCGTAGACTTTTAACCTCGCTCTGACTATGGTTTGGTCACCGTATCATACTCCACACATTCTAAGACAACTGATCGCATGCCGCCACGAACCGTCTGGCAGTACAACTCGCCCGACTGGGATGGTCTTGAGAGATTACCTTGCCAGCTACCCTTGGAATCCTACCTGCTTTTCTATTCACGATCCTTCCGAAATATGTAAACAAATTACCGAAACAATTCAACTCTGCATTGAGACCTTTATTCCCACACTAAAAAGAATCCCACAACTTTAAATCTTAAACCGTGGTTTTCTAAATCCTGTGACAAAACCAGACTTTAAAAAATTCAAGACCACAAAAAGTTTCTCCAAAACCCTAGTCCCGAAAAATGACAGGCTAGCATCAAAGCAAGAAATCAGTATAATCAAACCGTCTGGATAAAAGATAAAGTTCCTTCTTGCTCGAATGGCAGTAAATCTTTCTGGTGCTTTGCCAAAAATATCAGTCGAAACTTCTGCACAAATTCTTTTCCACCCTAATCTCTAAAAATGGAATTGTTTCTACCTCTAAAGAAAAAGCCGAACTATTTGCCAAACAATTTGCTACCAATTCTACGCTTGATCCTCCTATTAATCTTTCTTTTCTGAACAGTTGCCCCTGTTTCTTATAATATGTCATCATTTTTAAAGTCAAACAGATCAAGCGTATTATTTCTTCTCTTAATAATCGTTTTAAAAAAATTTGCTCCCGAGCTACCCATCCTAACTCGCCTCTTTCGAATCTCTTACGACACGGGCATTTTCCCGGAGAGTTGGAAGCTGCACGTGTGCAACTTGCCCCCAAAAAGGATTCAAAACTCTCCCTTCTAACTATAGATCTATATCTCTTCTTTCTGTTGCTTGCAAAGTAATGGAAAAATTCATTAATTCCCAAATCCTAAAGTATCTGGAAAAACACAAGATCTTACATGATAGACAGTATGGATTCCGTCACAGAAGATTCACAGCTGATCTTCTTTCCTTTGTCTCACACAACTGGAACAAGTCCCTTGAGTTTCTTGGTGAATCCCAGATCGTTGCTCTTGACATATCCAAAGCTTTCGATGAGGTCTTGCATGACGAGCTTCTTAACAAACTTCCTTTTTATGGTCTTCCACCTAAGCTTTGCTCTTGGCTCTCCAGTATCCGTTCTCATCGACGTATATCAGTTACTGTGGATGGTCATTCTGCCAGCTTCTACCAAATTAATGTTGGGGTGCCCCAGGGCTCAGTGCTGGCGCCCACGCTGTTTTTTCTACACATTAAAGATCTTCTTTCTTCCACAATCAATCCCATTCATAGTTTTGCTGACGATAGTACCCTCCACTTCACATAGTATTTAATTTCTTAAGCCACCATGCAGTTCTGATTTGGAAGGCAAGACCTCAAACTTTTCTCTGTCGGCGTTACTTTTGAGAACAACCTCAACTGGCACAAGCACATTAAATTAATAGCCTCGGCAGCTTCTAAAAAGCTTGGATTATGTATCTCAAATCAGACCACCTTTAGAGTATTGTTCTCATGTCTGTGGAATGGCGTCTCCTACAACACTTAGCATTCTGGACTCCATTCAAAGAAGAGCTGTTCGTCTTATTAATGATCCCACGCTCACAGAAAGAATTCCTCTTTTTGCCCATCGTTGAGCTGTGGGGGATCTGTCGCTCTTCTATGGGTATTTTCACGGCTTTTGCTCAGAGGAGTTGGCCAGTATATGTTGCTATGCTGGCAGCTCCCAGCATAGCAACACGTAGTGCAACTTTTATGCATTCTTTTACAGCTCATTTAGAGAGGCCTCGAACTATCCGCTTTCTTCGTTCCGTCATCCCTAGAGTGTCAAGGTTATAGAACTTGCTGCCCGCAGAAGTTTTTTCTTCTCCTCCCAATCTTCAAATATTTAAGTACCGTGTGAACAAACTCCCCCTCACCACACTTAAGAGACCCACGGTATGTTAGTACTTAGGCATCAGCCTTCGTGGACTGTCACAAGGTAAAAAAAAATCAAGTGGTTTTAATTTAACTTCTCCATGGTTGTACTTAAAAATATTTTTTTATAAATAAAGAGACATTACGAAAAGACTACTTTTGTATAAAAATTCTTGTTTCTTATAAATAAATTTATAGTAAAAAACATTTTTAAAAACAAGCTTCTATTTACATGTTTTTAAAAGAAGAAAATAAACTTTAAATAAAATATTTATTTAAAATGTATCATTATATTGAATTTAGAGGGACGTCATTTAATTTTTTGTATTCTTCTCAGCAAACTCTTTTATTTGATACCCATATCATGGGAGTGTATAAAAAAAACTAGTGTGTCATCTTGGGTGGTCCGCCATATTGGATGTAGAATGACGTCACTTAGGTAACCATGCATTGTCATCCAAACTAAACGTGTATGCAAAATTTCAGCTTAATTAGTTGAGGATTACTGCTTTACTATTTAGGTACAAGATTTGACCTGAACAAACATACATACTGTGCAAGGTAATAATCTGTTATAAAAGAAAAATCGGCAAAGATAGATAAATAGTTGTGAAACTCAAAAAATAATATATCGGTCAAATTTTAATGGACATATCAGAGCTGGGACGGATCCTTTAAAAAAGTAATCAATTTACGGATCCTGATCTTTGTAAAAAAAAGCCAATACGAATCACAATTCCTTTTTTAAGGAAAAAAGGAATTAAATCCAAGGAATCGATTGATATTTATCGGATCACTAATCCGGATCATCCTTAGTTTTTATACTTACAAATGGTAACCACGATAGGAATGATACTACATAATGCAGGTGATAAATCAAGCATCAAAGATTTTAGCACGGAGCCCAAGCCGCAAAATATAATTTTAGCCTCATTTCGAAGTGCTGTAACTCTTAGCCAAATTAGTTTTTGGTAAATATTCTTTAAAAGACATGGCAGACATAACATGGGATTCTGGCTCTAGAACGATTTTTTTTAAATTTGAGTATGTTGTTTTTAAGATAAATAGAGCATCTTTTAAATGGGACATTTTTGTGCAGTCCTATAGGGTGGCCCAAAAAAATTACTGAAAAGTTGAAGCTTAACTGTTTATTAATTTTAATATAAGTGCATAAAAAGAGTGAAATTTTGTCTACATCCAACGAAATAATATTTTACATATATGTTTTGAGTTAAAATAATTTAATTTAACATTTAACACATACAGGGTGGTGAAGTATCAAATAAATAATATGTATTATGCCAACTATAATGTTAATATCGTAATACACTTTTATATATTTTGAATTTATACATTTCTAACAGTTTATAAAGGTTAATTTAAGTTAAAATATTTTGGTTTATTGTCCCAATTATACAAGGATATTTGGAATTAAAGATTTTTTTTAGGTTTGTTTCCACAAGATATTCTGTGACATATAAAGAAGTACCTACAAAGTTTTAAAATCTGCTCATTTTTCTGGCAATTTTTTAACAAAGGTAAAATAAAATTAAGCTACCCATAACTAAAATAATTTTCGTGCACAGGGTGAAGTATCTAGGAGGTCTCCTGGATCTACCTATATTTTTAGGATAAGTCGTACGTAACAATGAAAACAAAGTTTGCATTGTTAGTTCATTTTTTTTAATGGAACGCTTTGTATATTTTGCCAAGTTTTGGCTCTTTATTTAATTCTACATCGCAAATCTAAATAACACTTAATGTCAATAATGCCATTTTGAGATAATTAAGTATCTAGTAAAATATTTAAATGATATGGCACACATAACAACGGATTCTGGCTCTCGAACGATTTTTTAAAATTTGAGTATGTTGTTCTTTGGGTCAATAGAAACATCTTTTAAAAAGGACATTCCTGCAGGCCTTCAAGTGGCCCAAAAAATCACCGAGAAGTTAAAACTGTTGATACTAATTTAAACGCCTAAAAAGTCTGACTTATCATTTAAATCCAACAAAAAATAATTTACATACTTGCTTAGAGTTAAAAAATGTGATTTGCTGTTCAACACATACAGGGTGCTCCAGTATCGAAGAAATAAACATGTTTATGCCAAGTGGTATGTTTATGATATATTTGTATATATCTTAGGAATTTTTACTTTTCTGCCAGTTCCTTGTGCTCCAAGTCAAAAAAACCAGCTAATTTTGCATTTTTGAAATTTTAAGCTTATAATCATATAAATTAATAATTGATTTAATGAACAATACTAAATTATTAATAAGTAATTTTACACCAGCAGGTTTTTGGGCGGCAAATAATTTTAAAACGATTTATCCTAAAAATATAGGTAAATCCAGGAGACATGGCCAATGAAACCACCTAGATACTTCGCCCTGTAGGTGTACACGAAAAATTATTTTAGTTATGGGTAGCTTTATTTTACTATACCTCTGTTAAAAAATTGCCAGAATCTTTAATTATAAATATTTCTGTATATTTGGGACAATAAACCAAAATATTTTACCTTAAATTTACCTTAATAAACTGTCAGAAATAAATAAATTTTATAACGATATTAACATTTAAGTTGGTATAATCCATATTATTTATTAGTTACTGGACCACCCTGTATATATTAAAAGTTAAATCAAAAAATTTTAACTCTAAACAAATATATAAAATATTATTCCATTGGATTTAGACGAAATATTACTCTTTTTATGCGTTTATATTGTAATTAATAAACAGTTAAGCTTCAAATTCTTAGTGATTTTTTTGGGCCCTATCGGTCTGCAAAAAATGTCCCATTTAAAAGATGTTCATATTAATCTAAGAAACAACATACTTAAAAAAAATCGTTTTAGAGCCAGAATCCCATGTTATGTGTGTCATGTCCTTTAAATATGTTATTTCTAAGACCAACATAAAACCACCCCTAAATGGAACATATTTTAGAACTGTATTTCAAAACTTGCGATGTTGGATCTTTTTACTAGTACCGTATAATAATTTATCCTTTGCGGTATAAAAATGTATCACAATTTTATATTTATTTTTGTAAGACACCCTAAATAAAAATAATAAAATGTTCCATTTAAAAGTATAGAAATCAATTTCTGGATTCTATTCCAAAAGGTATCGATTCGTACCCAGCTCTGGGACATACTTTGGCAGTGCTTATCTTAAAGGTTTTAACATCAGGTCTTTTCTTTGTAAAGCAGGCAGTGCTTATAATGTTGCCTTAGAAAAAAGATGGATACAACAATCTAAAAAAAATAAAAATTGCAATTTTCGTTTATTTTAATTCGTTTTTTTTTACAAAAAAATATTTTTTATATCTTTGTCAAAAATGCATAGATTTTTACATGTAGGCACTGAAAATAGTCAATAGTAAAAAAACTTGCCTTATAGAAGTGCATCTTTTTTAACAATATAATGCAAAAATTGCAAAATATTTTTAAAATAAATAATAGTTTGTTATCTGGGCTTTAATTTTAGCAAGACTGTTATTTACTACAGTGTTGGCAATAAATTCAGTTGTATTATGGCAGTAGAATTCAAATTTGTGAAGGTAAATGGGTATAAAACTCCTGCTTAACAGACAAAAAAGTTGGAAAGGTTAAAGGCTGCCACTTAATTTTTAAGTTGTTTTATATTAAACTATTTTTGTTTATTTTTTAAAACTTTAATACAGCCCACAAAGGCTTGTATAAAGCCTACGTAATAGGTACCGTGGATCCCGAGGTTTTTGATATTAAATCCATCCCCTCTCCCTTTCCGTCAACGCTGTCCAAGTACTGAAACATGCAGATATTGTATTCCATGGCACCTTTTGGGCAACGCCGTAGAACCACCAAGGACATTTAATAAAAAATTAAATTTAAAAAAATCTGGGAATAGAGGAATATGATGCAGTAAGAGCAGTTACTTAATCTAAGCCTTAGCAACCAAGAAAACAATTTGCATGTTTGAAGATAGATTCACATTGCGTTATATCTTTGTTTTGTAAAAACATAAATTTTTGCGCCTTAAAAACCTTTATAGACCATATTATGATACACAGGGTGTCACAGCATATGTGGGCAATCTCTTGAAATCAAATAGAAAACTCAAAAATATTATGACAATTTACCATAAACTTTTTTCCTACGATCCTTCCCTACGGAGATACAGGTACATAACGGACGAGCCTGGAAGTCGTTTTTTTTTTTTTACTTTTAAAATACTAGGCGTCATTTAATACTTTTTTTTAAAATCATGGTTACTAGATAAGTCTTCTTAAAATGAACCCAATAAATCATATTTGGCTTATTTAGTTTGCTAGGGACGGACTAGCTTTGACATAATAATAGCAATTTTTTTAACACCCTGTATGATAAAGGCACAACAATATTATTTTTGGATAGCTTTAGCCTTAAACTAAAAAAAGGGATTTTTGATTGACATCGATAAAATCAACTATTTACGAGAAATAAAATATCATGTTTGGTTTTTTTTTTTACATTATACAGGGTGTTTTTCAATTGTGCATTAAAATTTGGGGAGACAATTTTTGGGTCCATTTTAGGAAGAAAAATTCATATAAGCGTATGTTCTAAACGTCTTAACTTTAAAAATACAGGGTGGTAAATTTTTTAAAAATAAATCATTTATTATTAATATCTGTAATACCACTTTAGATATTGTAATGAAATTTGACATACATGTACTATGTATCAAGAAGTATTTTTTAGTGTACCACATTTTTTTTTTATTTGCCGAAAATAGGCAGGTCAAATTATGTACAAACGCCACTGGTAGTTTGGTAGGTTAAGTTTAGGATATGAGATAGCAATATAGCAATCAGTATTCTCTATCAGCAAGGTTTGTCTTTATATTGTATTTACACAATAAAACGGTAAAACATAAATTTGGTAGCTGTTAAGGCAATGTGAGGTATTTAAACTGAAAATAAATTGTGTATTTTATTATTTAAAATTTTATGATTCACACCAATGAATTAAACATAAATCCTACAACAAAATTCACTTAAAGGGTGCGTTTATGTTGGAGCTTAGATAAACGATGGCAGCATGGATAAAAGCAGCGACAAAAGCAGATTACAAAATTAATTTCTATGATATGTATCTTATAGTGGAGATATGATAGGTGTGACGATATCTGCTTTTAAAAAATTTAATTAGAACCGCATATTTTATCATAACGTGCGATTCCGAAGTAAAATTACTTTTGCCATCAAGTTCTGTTAAGTACTGATATAAATATATATATATATATATATATATATATATATATATATATATATATATATATATATATATATATATATATATATATATATATATATATATATATATATATATATATATATATATATATATATATATATATATATATATATATATGGTTTTAAATAAAAAAAATTGGGGAATTTTTAAAAATGCTTCTTGGGGTTTATAGTTTTATTTTGTTAAATTTCATTAAAATATCTAAAGAGCTATTACAGATATTAGTAATAAATGATTTATTTTTGAAAATTTTACCACCTTGTATCTCAAAAGTTAAGACGTTTGGGACATACGTTTATATGAAGTTGTCTTTTTAAAATGGATCCAAAAACTGCTTTCCTAACTATTGACGTACATTTAGAAAACACCCTTTATAATGTACAAAAAAATACCAACCATGAAATTTTATTTCTAGTAAACAGTAAATACTATAATTAAAATATATAATGTTACAAATAAACCCCAAAAAGAATATTTAAAATTAAAAATTTAAGAACTAAATCTATATTTAAAAATTATGAACTTCATCAAGTCCTAGGTCTCCCCGGGGTTTTACCTAGTACTGATGCTGCATTTTCCCCCCTTTCACAGCTAAACCAATTTTTTTTGGTAATGAAACCCCTTTAGATTTTTTTTAATTTATTTTTTTGCAAATTTCATTAATAAAACCCTTAGCCTCATCACCCAAAGGACCAAAAAATTTTAACAGAAAAAAGGGAAGAAGATAAAGGTTCTTCAAGCTCTTTATATTTTAGATGTTTTTTATTTTCGGCAATACGAGCAGCCGCACCTACAAAATTTTAAGTTTTGTCTAGATAGGGTTTTTTTTTTGATTTTATCGATGTTAATCAGAAATACCTTTATTTTAGTTTAAGGTTAAAGCCATACAAAAATAATATTGCTAAGCCTTTATCATACAGGGTGTTAAAAAAATTGCTATTATTGTGACAGAGCTAGTCCGTCTCTGGCAAACTAAATAAGCCAAATATGATGGAGACTTATTAAGTAACCATCATATTAAAAAAATATTAAATTACGCCTAGCATTTTAAAACTGATTTAATCAAAAACGATTTCCAGGGGCGTCCGTTTTGTACCTGTATCTCCACAGGGGAGGTCATAGGGGGAAAAATTTATGG